>JAMFTG010000464.1:57500-121848 GCA_023974075.1 Chaenocephalus aceratus | reverse complement strand
CCCAAAGCGAGAGCTGTGTCCGGGTCCTCGGCAGTAAGTCGGACCCATTTTCCGGGTGAGGGTTGGCCCTCCTCCAGGGCTGCGCTTTTGTCACCAATCCTGTTTGTAATATACATGGATCGGATTTCGAGGCGTAGTCGTGGGGGGAGGGGTCTGCAGTTTCGGTGGACTAAGGATTGCACCACTGCTTTTGCAGATGATGTGGTTCTGATGGCTTCATCGGTCTGCGACCTTCAGCACTCACTGGATCGGTTCGCACCGAGTGTGAAGCGCTGGGACGAGGATCAGCACCTCCAAATCTGAGGCCATGGTTCTCAGCAGGAAACCGATGGACTGTCCACTCCAAGTAGGGAATGAGTCCTTACCCCAAGTGAAGGAGTTCAAGTATCTCGGGGTCTTGTTCTCGAGTGAGGGAACAATGGAGCGTGAGATGGGCCGGAGAATCGGAGCAGCGGGAGCGGTACTGCAGTCGCTTTACCGCACCGTTGTGACGAAAAGGGAGCTGAGCCAGAAGGCAAAGCTCTCTGTCTTGCGGGCCATTTTTGTTCCTACCCTCACCTCTGGTCATGAAGGATGGGTCATGACCGAAAGAACCAGATCGCGGATACAAGCGGCCGAGATGGGTTTCCTCCGCCGGGTGGCTGGCGTCTCCCTTAGAGATAGGTGAGAAGTTCAGTCATCAGGGAGGGACTCGCAGTTGAGCCGCTCCTCCTTCGCGTCGAAAGGAGCCAGTTGAGGTGGTTCGGGCACCTAGTTAGGATGCCACCTGGGCGCCTCCCTAGGGAGGTGTTCCAGGCACGTCCACTGGGAAGAGACCAAGGGGTAGACCTAGGACCAGGTGGAGGGATTATATCTCTTCGCTGGCCTGGGAGCGCCTTGGGATCCCCCAGTCAGAGCTGGTTGATGTGACCAGGGAAAAGAAAGTTTGGGGCTCTCTGCTGGAACTGCTACCCCGGATAAGCGGGAGAAGATGGATGGATGGATGTTTATAACGTTATGTTAAAGTTATGTTTTAAGCATGAAAGCTGTAGGCCTATAGCTGTCAACTGTTCAAACTGTGATCACCAGTGCAATACATTTGACAAATTTGACTTGGTTTTCTATACTTATTTGAACTTGTATTTATTTATTTTTAAAAATTAAACTTTTTTTTTCAGCAGAAAGTATTAAAAATAATGATTACAAAAAAATAGAAAAAATAAATCTAAAACATATTTAAGATCATGTTTAATCATCTGATTCGTCTGTACATTGTTGTTTTAGTCTGTGTTCTTCTAATTAGTGTCTACAGTGTGTGCCGATTGAGCTGTTTAGAGCCATGTGGGACAAAACCCGATCATGCCCTTCCCTCTCACTGTCTAAGTGAACGGTGACTGTAAAAACTACACTGCGCATGCTCAGAGTATTGTCCTATTGTTTAATGTGTGTGGCAAAAAATAATGACCATAGGGGCACTGAGCTGCCATCCCCACCATACGTCATCTCACATCATTCAGAGCTGATTGGGTGTACGTGTGCCGCGAAAAGTGTGGTGTGTGTGTGTGAAGAGCAGACGAGAGACGCGTCCTAAAACCTGGAAGTAAGCTGCGCATGGCTTCCCTCGACAAAAAGCAATGAGATTTCTCTTTAATTTATATTTAAATTATAAAATTACATTTTTTGGGTATCCTTTGGTATGATTTGTGCTAAACTGTCTGTTTAAAATTAATCAAAGCATCAGACAAAAAAGATTTCGAAAATAATATTATATTTTGATTAGGTCAAAATATAATATTTGTAAACCTGAAGAGTCAGTGCCAGAGCCTCACCAGCCATGAACTCTCACTGCAGAAGCTTATATATAGACATCTAAGTTTTTGGTGCCCCACCACTTTTGTACATATAAAAATGCCACTGTGTGTGGCCTGTCTTGCCTATAATTCAAAGGGTTAAATAGTGCACTATATATACTTAACACCAAAAGTAAGAACATCTGTGTTTCGTAGATTATTTCTTTGTTGTAACAATGCTTCTTGGCAATACATCTTATAACGTTGCAAAGCCTGTTTATTTACATTTCAAGTGGTGCCACATTTGTGACCAGCATGAGGAGGAGAGGCTGTGTTTGGTTCTTCCACACGCTACTGTGGCTCCTTGTTAAATTAATACATTGTTCATAAATAAATGTTGCCAAAATATCTTGTTCATCAGACTTTAATCATCCAATCCACCAAACAACACCAAACAAGAGTCAACAGCAAAGAAAAGCTGTTTGGCATTGGCAGAGGAGATGTGTCCCACGCTTCATGGGCACGCCCCACATGCTCAGCAATCAGCTACCAAACACAGATCTCCTTGCTTTTTGTGTTAAGTTTATAATAAATAAGTAGTGTTTAACATATGAATCGAATATTTTTTACAGAACACACCATGGCCACAACCCTGGAGGATGTAGGCAAACAGGTGAGTACAATTAAACTAATCTGCCCCCCCCCGTAGTTAAAGGGTTATCTTTTCCTTATTTCACAGTTTTTCAGTGTTGAAGTGTGCTGCAACCGTGTCAGGAAGTGAATTGCTGTGATCTTTAAATGCTTCCATTGAAACTGAAATGATTTGTGCTTCTGTTCACTTCTCACACAAATGTTACATAAAGCATGGCTGGCAGAACATGTGGCTGAAGTGTAGGCCCTGAGTGGTGCTGAGCCTGTGATGACCTCACTGTGCTGCTTCCTGTGCACCTCCTGTGTGACAGAGTCTTCAGGATACATTTTGAACTGTAGGGGTTAATCACATCAGAAATCCTTTTTTTGTCCCACAAAGGGGAAATGTACGATATTATATATATATATATATATATATATAAAAATCCAGTCTCTGATAGTGTTACGTTATTATGAGAGTGCTCTGATACTTGTTTGATTCTGAAATCTATAAATATATACATAATATCTGGACTACCTATGTTGCAAATGTATTATCTTTTCAATTTACACACGGCATCTATTGCAGTCTGTCCGTCCTGGGAGAAGGATCCCTCCTCTGCTGCTCTCCCTGAGGTTTCTCCATGTTCCCCTTAAACTGTGGGTTTTCTCCGGAAGTTTTTCCTTGTACGATGTGAGGGTCTAAGGACAGAGGGTCTAAGGACAGAGGGTCTAAGGACAGAGGGTCTAAGGACAGAGGGTCTGAGGACAGAGGGTCTGAGGACAGAGGGTCTAAGGACAGAGGGTCTAAGGACAGAGGGTCTGAGGACAGAGGGTCTAAGGACAGAGGGTCTAAGGACAGAGGGTCTAAGGACAGAGGGTCTAAGGACAGAGGGTCTGAGGACAGAGGGTCTGAGGACAGAGGGTCTGAGGACAGAGGGTCTGAGGACAGAGGGTCTAAGGACAGAGGGTGTCGATTGTCATACTGATATTCTGTACACACTGTGAAGACCACTGAGACAAATGTAACATTTGTGATATTGGGCTATAAATAAACATTGATTGATTGATAATATGTTTCTGAAGGTGTGGCGGGGGGCCTTCCTCTTGGCGACTTCATTCTCTCCAGCCCTGACATGTTCAGAGGAGCCACAGTCCTGGAGCTGGGAGCGGGAACAGGCCTCACCAGCATCGTCATGGCAACCATCTGCAAAACAACATTCTGCACAGGTATATTTCATCAGGCACAAATCATTTAAAAAAGCTCAACACTGAAAACTGACGTAAGAACATCTTTACTCATCTTAATCTGAGCTCCTCTTAGTGTGTCCTCTACTGCGTCTCATTCATACAGCTCTGTGCTGACACACTGATCCCAGCACACACTGCTCCCTCCATACTTCAGTTCATTCAGTCAAGACAAACTCTATACTTGTGTTCATGTGTACATGATCATATTTATATAAAAACATTCCACTGTAACTCATTTGTTCATCATATTACATCCCATATCAGCCTTTCTCAAACTCATTAAATCATGCCACATATCATTACTATTTTGGGACATGTTCAAATAACGAAAACAAAGGAAAGGATTGGAAGTAAAAGAGTGATGTAGGGAAGTAAAAAAAGAAAGACTTTGCTCTGTGCAGTCGACACAAGTCAGTGAGCGCAGCAGGCAGTTGGATTAATACTGTATGACCGAGCAAAGATATTGTGAAGTTTACCTTTAAAACCTGTTGTCTCATGTAAACATTGTACTGTTTCATGGCTGACATACCACATGTTGTTTTACAGATGTGGGAGCGGACCTTCTAAGCATGTGCAAGAAAAATGTAACATTAAACAGACACCTGATGGAGGCTGCAGGTGAGAACTCCATCTAAACCATGGTCCCTGTGCACGTCGTGTGGGAACCTCTGCTAGAACATGCTCCCAAATAAAAGGGCTGACTTACACAAAAGATAGTAACTTGGATAGTATTTACTTACTCAAGGTCTGTGGCGAGCCGTGACTTTTATACTTTGGCCTTCTGAACCCCCCCCCCCTTCCCTCGAAAAAAAAAGAAGAGTTATTACGTCTCAGCGTATACTTCAGCGGAATATCAAAACGCATCAATGACAGCGACCCTCTACCACACAAAACAACACCATTTATATAAACACCTATCATGACAGGGCACCCACAGCCAGGTAACAATTACTAATGAATCAAGTCGGCACGGCGGCCCACATTGAAAATGACTTAGGCCTACCTTTGATGATAAATCACTGAAACACAAAGTCCATCCTCCTGTCCTTTTGGATGAAGCACTTGATGGCGGGTCATGCAGCTGATCCTTTGCCACTCCAGTTTATCATTGGAACTCAATCTTGAAAATGACTCGGTTAATAATTTTGCAACGATGTCATCACTATCACTGACATGAGCCATCATGAACGAACTTATGCTAATTAGCTACTTCCCCCGAGCTTGACCCGTTGTTACAACACACATGCATAAACCTCACAGCGGGCGGAACTTGTCATAAAGTCCGCGAAAATAAAGCCCGCCCATTTAGAGGGAAGTCAATTTTACTGTCAGTTGACATTACTCTCTCGTTGAGTTACAGCAGGACCACCAATCACCTCCTATCTTGACAGTAACTCCCGGCCAAAGGAGCTTCTTTCATTTAACCCTTCACAAACTGAACAGGCACATTCGAAGGATTTATTTCTTTGGAAAGGTTATTTGAAATACAATAAAATCAAGTTATTTTGGTAAAACTAAAGAAAAATATAACGAAAACAAATTTAAAATTAAAATATTAATGTTTTCAAATATAATTTTTTAGAATATCGTAGGCCCTCAGAGAGGGCCCTGATGGCTCGCCACTGCTTAAGGTATATAGTTATGCTTGTATAGGCATAATAATTAAGTCATTGTTTAATTTTATTATTTATTTTATTAATATATATATTATTTTCATCTTATGAAAGATAATTATATCCTAACACAAAAACATTATGACTTTAACTTCTCTGACAATCAGGTGGTGATGTGAGAGTGAGACAGCTGGACTGGCTTCAGCATGACCTTTGTACAGGTAACACACACACACACACACACACACACACACACACACACACTACACACATAGGCACGATAATAAATGTTGTTGGACGATAAATCTACCCGGAAATTATTGCGATAAACGTTAATATTGTCGGCACCGTTGTAAGACCATTTTAGACCACTGACATAATGATAATATATAATAATAATTCAAGTAAATCCTTTGAAACAGAATTTTTTATTGAACATTCAACATTGCAAATGAAATGTGAAATGATATTCATATATATAAATAATAAATAAAACAAATGCATTTAAGTATAACAAATTAATTAAAATCACACACAACCAAAACAATCAATTAAATAGACTGGAAAACAGAGCTCTCTCTCATATATATATATATATATATATATATATATATATATATATATATAAATAAATAAGAGCACACATTCTCTCTCAAGCAAAAAAAAGAGCAGTCAAGTGTACAGTCCACTGTCCATACAAAGACCCAGATGCCTTAACAGGCCATATCCAAATCTGTATTTCAAAGTTTTCGAGCAAGGAACACCAACATATTGTCGGGCAAATGCATCTTTCATTGTAAACTGTCAGGAAGGTAGGCAAGGCAAGTTTATTTATATAGCACTTTTCAACACAAGGCAATTCAAAGTGCTTTACAAAAAATTAAAGACATTAAGAAAATGGCATTTAAAATCAGTCATTAAAAAGAAAAGCTAATAATAAAATAAACATTAAAAGATAAAAGTTACAGTGCAGTCTAAGATATGAATAGTTCAATTAAAAGCAGCGACAAAAAGAAAAGTCTTCAGCCTGGATTTAAAAGTAGTCAGAGTTGCAGCGGACCTGCAGGTTTCTGGGAGTTTGTTCCAGATGTTTGGAGCATAATAACTGAACACTGCTTTACCATGTTTAGTTCTGATTCTGTTTCCGAAAGTCCCACCCAGTTTTCCAGTCGGTCTAGTAATATGCTGTGGTAAACAGTGTCAAACGCAGCACTGAGATCTAATAATACTAACACTGAAGTTCTGCCACTGTCTGTGTTTAAGTGGATGTCATTAAAGACCTTTACAAGAGCAGTCTCAGTGCTGTGGTTTGGACGAAGGCCTGACTGGAACACATCGAAACAGTTATTTAAATGCAAGAAATTACTCAACTGTTGAAAAACAACTTTTTCAATGATTTTACCTAGAAATGGCAGGTTTGATATGGGCCTGTAATTGTTCATTACTGAAGCATCTAGATTATTCTTTTTTAAGAGCGGTTTAATGACTGCAGTTTTCAGGGCCTGTGGAAAAATACCTGAGTGAAGAGATTTGTTTACTATATGAAGTACACAGAACAAAAATATAAACGCAACACTTTTGTTTTTGCTCCCATTTTTCATGAGATGAACTCAAAGATCTAAAACATTTTCTATAAACACAAAATAACCATTTCTCTCAAATATTGTTCACAAATCTGAAACAATGTGTGATAGTGAGCACTTCTCCTTTGCCGAGATAATCCATCCCACCTCACAGGTGTGGCATATCAAAATGCTGATTAGACAGCATGATTATTGCACAGGTGTGCCTTAGGCTGGCCACAATAAAAGGCCACTCTGAAACGTGCAGTTTTGCTTTATTGGGGGGGTCTGGGGGGGTCCGAAAACCAGTCAGTATCTGGTGTGAGGGGTAGGATTAGGGGTAGGGTTAGGGTAATGTTGTGAATTGAGTGGCCCATGGTGGTGGTGGGGTTATGGTATGGGCAGGCGTATGTTATGGACGACGAACACAGGCCACTCGATTCACAACATTACCCTAACCCTACCCCTAACTCTAATCCTACCCCTCACACGAGATACTGACTGGTTTTCGGACCCCCCCAGACCCCCCCAATAAATAAAAAATGCACGTTTAAGAGTGGCCTTTTATTGTGGCCAGCCTAAGGTACACCTGTGCAAGAATCATGCTGTCTAATCAGCATCTTGATATGCCACACCTGTGAGGTGGAATGGATTATCTCGGCAAAGGAGAAGTGCTCACTATCACACATTGTTTCAGATTTGTGAACAATATTTAAGAGAAATGGTTATTTTGTGTATATAGAAAATGTTTTAGATCTTTGAGTTCATCTCATGAAAAATGGGATCAAAACAAAAGTGTTGCATTTATATTTTGTTCAGTGTAGATCTGAGGCCATGCAAGGCAAAACATCTTTGAAAAACCCTGTTGGAATAATATCAAGGCAGCAGGAGGAGGATTTCAGAAGTTGAATAATGTCCTCTAGGTTTTTATCATTAATCTGATGGAATTGTGTCATGGTGTCTGAATTTATGTTAAGTGGACACAGAGACAACACATCTGCTGTTCCTGATGCAGAGGCACTGACTGCTTGTCTGATTTTCTGAATGTTGTCAGTGAAGGAGGCAAAATCATTGCACGCCCTGGTGGATAGAAATTCAGAGGCTACTGACACTGGGGGGTTAGTTAGTCTGTCGACGGTAGCAAACAAGGCACGTGCGTTGTTTTTGTTTTTGGTAATGATGTCAGAGAAGAACGATTGTCGTGCGTTTTTCAATTCCAAATTATAAAGGCCAAGTCTCTCTTTATAGATTTCAAAGTGAACCTGGAGATTTGTTTTTCGCCACCTGCGTTCAGCTTTTCAACACTCTCTTTGTTCTGCTCTCACGGTCATGGCCTTTCTCCATGGAGATATTTTCTTCCCAGTCACTTCCTTTACCTTAGTTGGAGCAATGGCATCTATAACATTTTAAATTTTTGATTTAAAATGATCTACTAGCTCATTTACTGAGATGTTAGTAGGGGCAAGTGTGGAAGAAAAATTCTGAGTAAACATTTCCCTAGTATTTTCAGTTAAATATCGCTTTGTGGTTACCTCTTTTTGAACATTTTTGTGAATAGAAATAGAGCTCTCAAAGAAAACACAGGAATGGTCAGAGAGTGCAACATCAGTCACCACAACCGTAGAGATATTCAGACCCTTTGAGATAATTAAGTCCAGAGTGTGCCCCTTATTGTGCGTGGGCTCCGTCACATGCTGAGTCAGTCCATAGCTATCAAGAACACAAAACAGCTCTTTAGCCCCTCTGTCCTGGGGGTTGTCAACATGGATGTTAAAATCACCGACAATGACTAGACGGTCAAAGTCGATACACACTATAGACAGCAGTTCAGTAAAGTCATCAAAAAAGCTTGCACAGTATTTGGGTGGTCTATAGATATTTAGGAACAGAGCTCGAGAGGAGCATTTCAGCTGAAGGGCCACATATTCAAAAGAATCAAAGTTTCCATACGATGTCTTCCTGCATTGAAGGGAATCATTGAACAGAATAGCAACTCCACCCCCTTTCTTATGCATTCTTTCCTGACTCATAACACTGAAGTTGGGAGGGGTTGATTCGATAAGAACAGCTGCACTGTTATTTTGTTCAATCCAAGTTTCTGTTAAAAACATAAAATCGAGATTGTGCTCAGTGATAAAATCATTGATTAAAAATGTTTTTCCTGCCAAAGACCTGACATTTAATAAAGCTAGTTTAAGTTTGTTGAACATACTATCAGTCATGTTTTTTGCCCTTGAGCCTGGACCCAGCACATATCAGTAAGAGTTTGTTGCATTTTGTACACACACATCCTTATCAGGCTTCGGAGACTGCAGATGCTTTCTTGATGAAGACGGGGGAGATGGTGCGCGTTTCTGCGGTGAATTTGGTGGGCGTCGTTATGGAGCGGGGGTAAAGGACATGCTGCCAGCCCTGCGTATCGCCTTAGTGTGGTTATTGAACTCCAGGAAGGAATCGGTGCCAACCCTCTGTATCTCCTTCATGTGTTCAACGATCTCCAGGAGGGTGGGCGAGGGTGAAAGGGTGAACGGAGTATCCTCAAAGGCGTTGACAGGGGGGGGGGGGGGGGTGACAGGCAGTGGAGACTCCTCCGTGTGTTTCATAGGTCTCCCATAATCAGAACATTCCTCAGGCGGGTGCAGTGATAATTCTTCAGGGTTTTCTGCGCGATGTGTTGTGTCTATCTCCTGTTTTGATTCCTCTTGCCGCTTGTCCTTGGCAGAGGGAACAGATTGATGACGCAGGCAGTTGAATATGTTAGTCACAAATTCACTCCTGACTTGTTCAGGCAAACTCCATTTGCCTTGAAAAGATGTCTGCGGTCCCAGAAAAAGTTAAAATTGTCAATAAAATGCACAGAATGGTCAGTACAGACCGTTGAAAGCCAGGTGTTCAGTGCAAACAATCTGCTGAATCTCTCCACTCCTCTTCTGACTGGCGGTAGAGGGCCACTGAGGAACACCTCTGCATTTAGAGAGCTGGCAGTTTCCAACAGACATTTAAAGTCTTTTTTCAGCACTTCTGACTCTTGTTTCACAACATCATTTGTTCCAATGTGTAGAACCACATTCTTCACAGTCGGATGTTCAGCCCCAATATGCAGGATCTTCTCAGCCAAGTCAGAGACCACATCCTTGGGAAAACAGAGTACTTTGGTGTTGTTCTTACTACAGACCTTTTACATCTCTTACAGCAGAGTCACCCACATTCAGAGTTTCAGGCCCAGTCGTTAGCTTTCCCTCTAGCCCTTTACTTTTGGAGTAGCTATTGGTCCTTACCCTGCCATGTGAAGAGGACAGATTATCCAGGTCATCAGAAAGAGATCTCCGGCTCTCGGTCAGCGGAGCGTATCTGTTCTGGATTGGCACACTCGGTGGTTTAGGAGGATTGTTTCTAATTCTCCCTTTAGCAGCTGTCCTCAGCTGTTTCCTAGTATGAATAGGTGTTGAAGAGGCGCTCTTCCTGGGTGATAACAATGCAGGGCAGCCGGTCGCATCACAGATTTCAGAGCGCTGGGCTCTGCCTGTTATCCGTCCTCCCAAATCCCATGGAAATGATTTACTCTTAGGCTTTGCACCCAGAGAGTTCCAGGGAGGACTACCACTTGTAGATTTATGACCCGGTACACAGCCCTCCTGTTCCTTGGAATCCTTGTAGCTGCTAACTAGCTGTGAGTTAGCATACCCTTCTCCATTATTTTGCAACACTGGTAAAGTGGTGTCATTCCCACGACATAGTCCATTCACTTCCACGTTAACTTCCAACCGTTGCATTTTCATTTCCAACACAGCCATCTTCTGTAGAAGTTTGTGGAAATCATCTGTAGAGAACGGAGGCATTTTTCTACCAACTAGCTTAAGCTAAATAGCATGCAGTAGCCTACCAGCTGTTGCTAGGCCACGCTACTGTAGGACTGAGGTCGTCGTAAAAATGTTTAAATATGGCTGAAACCTTCCGTCTATTTACGAAGATGAACTGTCCCAGTGATCGGTTAATGTCCAGGAGCCGCTGCTCGAAGTTTTCAGAGAATAAGAATAGGAAAATCAGCATAAAAAGTAAGCAGAGGCAGGAGCAAGCAGAAAAGCGTCTGCACTGTAAGAAAGATAAGAGACGCTGTAGGGGCTCTCCATCTCCAGCTGCCGTGTTTGCTCCCAGCTGGGAACACGGAATGGGGTGGTTGTTTCAGGTGCAGTTTAAGGTTGGTCGTATTGCTAGCTTTTGTTGCTACCTTTTTAAAACGAATGCGACACACCGCCCGGCTCATTCAAGTCCGTAGGTTCGCCTCGTTGATTTGGCTTTAATCCAGAATATTCCCACACCGGAGATGTGGTATTAGGCTGGTCACAGCGCGCCGGGCCAGCAGCCACAGCGCGCCGGGCTAAAATGCTGGTCACATCTTTATGTAAACAAACACGCATGTAAATGGCAATTTGTCACACACACACACACACACACACACACACACACACACACACACACACACACACACACACACACACACACACACACACACACACACACACACACACACACACACCATACACCACACCACACCACACAAAGACATTTCCTACTGGTCATCTGGTAATTCCTGGGTAGAGAGTGCACTGGCAGAGTGTGCACTGGCAGAGTGTGCACTGGTAGAGAGTGAACTGGCAGAGTGTGCACTGGTAAAGTGTGCACTTGTAGAGAGTGCACTGGTAGAGGCACACATGGCACTAACCATTTCAGATATGTTGTGCAAAATATTGACCAACATTAATTGATCATTCACAGCCAACAAAGGAAAAATATCATATCCCATGTCTTTTTTTAAGGAAGGAATTCAAACATTAAAGTGGATATAAAAAATATTGTTGGTCCATACCTATACAAATCATGTCTGTGAAGTGTTTTGCATAAAATACCAAATGGATCACCCGTTGTAGCCACGCCTCATACTGCTCATACCCTTCTTTTTGCAGCCCTGTTAGAGAAACCCGGATTGTGGGTGCTTAGCTTTAAAAAAAAGAAAAAAAGAGGAGGCGGAGCTAATGGGAAAACATGGATGAGATGCTTAGCACCAGTGATGCTAAGCATCTCATCCATGCAAATCCTGAATTACTTTGTGTCCAAAGTGTGTGACATTATCACTATAGATCTTTTCCGGAATTCCAAAACGTGGGATTCTGTGATTTGTCAATGCTTTAGCCAGTGACAATGCATCTGGATTCCTAGTTGGAAAAACTTCAATCCATTTTGAGTACATGTGATTGTTAGACAATATTTAATTCCCTCACATTTATTTAGTTCAATAAAGTCCATGCAAATGTGCTGAGACGGATACTGGCTCCGGTATGTTACCTCTCTTTGGTTTGACCTGTCCCTGAGGGTTGTTCTGTGCACACACAGAACATGCTGAACCGAGTAGTTTGTAAAGCCAGAGGCTGTGAATATCTCCTGTATTACGTCCACCATCCCCCCTGTTGAGCCGTGGTCCAACCCATGGCTCAATATAGCTGCATATCGAAATAAGCTTTTTGGTAATACAAATGTGCCTTCTGTACTTTCCCACAACCCCTCTGTATTCTGTGTACACAACGTCTTCTTCCAGTACCTTCTCTCTGTCAGGTGCATTCGCTTGCTTGTCTTTTAGGATGTCATGATCAATGTGTCCCATATTTTCAGAAATGTATTGGTCATTGTCCTGTCACTGTCTTTGCGCTGCTTTCTTAGCCTCTTCATCTGCCTTCCGGCTCCCTGTGGACATTGGGTCCGTCCCGTTAGTGTGTGCTGCACACTACAGAGCGCCACTCTCTTAGGGAGTTGTTCTGCATCCAAAAGTGATAGGATCAAATCTTTATGTGTAATAGGTTTGTTTGTGGATGTTACCATCTCCCTATGTTTCCATTGTTGTGCAAACACACACATGAATAAGCATAGTTGCTGTCTGTATAAATGTTAACTGTCTTCCCTTTCCCAGCGTGCATGCCTCTGTTAGTGCGATTAGTCCTGCTGCCTGCGCTGATAAGTGAGACGGCAATGCTGCGCCCTTGAGCAGTTTGGTCTGTGTCACTACAGCATAGCCTGTTGCATCAGTTCCATCAAGGTTCCTCTTACATGAACCGTCAACATACATCGTTATGTCTGCATCTGGGAAGGGACTGTCCGTCAGGTCTGTCCTTGGTAGCACTCTGTTCTCAGTTTCTGCGATACAGTCATGTGGCTCCCCATCTGTCTCTACTGGCAGTGGTGTAGCTGGATTTAAAGTATCTCTCGATAGTAAGATTTGGTTGTGATAACAACGTAGCCATGCATGCTAAATGTAGCTGGTGACATATAGGTTTGTTTTGTAACAATAGTACGGACACTGCGTGAGTTACTTTTAGAGTCAAGGATCTACAAAGCACTATTGTTGCAGATGCCTGTGCTGCCATGGAGGCTGCTTTACTGCTGGTAAACACATGGGCATGGCTCGAGCTATGGTGTCCAACTGTGAGGAGTAAAATGCCACTGGTCTGTTCCGCCCATGTAGTTGAGTGAGTACTGACGTCTGAACAAACGGTTTTGCATAATCTGGTTGCATCTATTCCCATTACTTTTAAGGTAACAAATGGTTTCTCTACGTGAGGCAGCATTAATTCGACTGTACCTAATTCTAAAATCTCCACTTCCTCATCGGATGAGCTGAGAG
This sequence comes from Chaenocephalus aceratus, assembly GCA_023974075.1. NCBI lineage: Eukaryota > Metazoa > Chordata > Actinopteri > Perciformes > Channichthyidae > Chaenocephalus > Chaenocephalus aceratus. Next base: position 108,350 of record JAMFTG010000464.1, on the reverse strand, counting down.
ACACGTTCTCTGAACTTGCTTCTGTGTCACCGTCAAGGTCTGAGTCACTTTGTCTTAGGTCATCTTGATTTGGGTTATCTTGTTTTGTAGTTTGTTTCTGTTGTTTGACTTTCTACGGTAACGTTTTCCATCTGTTCAGGGTCTATGTTTGTGTGTGATAACACATGACCTGATTGTGCAGATGCACTTGGCTCTAGTCATGCCTTCTCCAGCCAAAGGATATGGGTTAACTCAAAGGATCCAGAAGAGGCAGCTGCAAGGTCATACACAGTTCAGAGCCACACATGATATCAGTGCATTACAACAAACCCAAAGAGTGGAGAAAACAGTATTTCTCCAACAGTAGCCTTCTGGTTTAGCTTGGTAGGCATACACGCTAGGAACGGTAGCATACACGCTAGGAACGCCAACTATAATGTACTGACCGTACGGTAAATCACCCGGAGTATACTGTCTGAGTATTTTGTGTGTGAATGCAGACGTTCTCCTGCTATGAGATACATGTAAGGCCATCTGCTGACATTGGAGTTGATATATGGAAAGCTAGCAACTTAGTTAGCCCAGTTAGCACTGTGTCAATGGCTTAGCAGCCCGAAAAACGTTTACCCATTTAAACAGTCGTGGTAGATACCTTGTTTGTAATACACAAACAACAATGGATACTTACAGGTTGTGTACCCGAATCTCCCGCTGGTCCAAACAAAGTAGGAACAGCATCAGTAACAGTACAGGTTAGCTCTGAGTGTTAGCGAGGCTTGCTAATGTAAACAAAGACGAGATTACGTCCAAAACACATCAGGCATTGTTTCTGATGGCAACTTTCTGTGGGTCCGCTGCCGATTTGACGTCAGATCGGCAAATCTGTATCCATTCGTTGTACCCTGTTTTTTAAAAGATTTGAGGAAAAGAGAGAGGGTTTTATTTTCTGACGCTGCGTGAGTTCCCCGACGCACCGGGACACATGTTTATGTATAAAAGACATCACAAAGTGCATTTTGCATGATAGGTCCCCTTTAAGTACATGACAATCACATGCTTCAAGTAATGAATCGTATCACCAAAGGCACAGAGCAAGGACAGTATTTGCGTGGCACACTGTAGTCAACTACAGATTACATGTCTTCTTGAGTGAATAGAAGTCCTAAATGAAACTTGCTCTCGTTGACTCTCTCCCGTATTAGAGACCCACTCCATCTATGGACAGACATCTCCCTCCAAATTAACCCAGTAGTAGGATTTCCAGAAAACTAACTAACTGCAAAATTCTTTGAATTTGCAAAAAATATCCTTTGTATCGAATGTTTGTATCTTTAGTACAGTTTTACAAGCCTTCTCCAGTTATGCTTCATACATGTACGGTGGAGGAAATACGTAGTTGATCCCCTGCCGATTTTGTAAGTTCACCCACTTACAAAGAAATGAACAGTCTTTCATTTTAATGGTAGGTTTATTTGAACAGTGAGAGTAAGAATATCAAAAAGAAAATCCGGAAATTGACATTATATAAAAGATACAAACTGATTTGCATTTTATCAATCAATCAATCAATGTTTATTTATATAGAAGTGCTTTACAAAAAATGAAAGGCATTAAGAAATGGCATTTAAAATCAGTCATTAAAAAGAAAAGCTAATAAAATAAACATTAAAAGAAAAAGTACATGGATAAAAGTTACAGTGCAGTTTAAGATATGAATAGTTCAATTAAAAGCAGCGACAAAAAGAAAAGTCTTCTTGCTGATTTAAAAGTAGTCAGAGTTGCAGCGGACCTGCAGGTTTCTGGGAGTTTGTTCCAGATGTTTTGGAGCATAATAACTGAGGAGTGGACCAACATCCTTCCTGAGAAGTGCACAGACCTGGAGACCTACTTCAAGAAGCGTCTGCCCTCTGTGTCCAACAAGGGTTTCTCCACCAAGTACTAACACATGCAAGGGCATCAGATACTTCTTTCCCACAGTTAAATGCAAATCAATTTGTATCTTTTATATAATGTCACTTTCTGTTTTCTTTTCTGATATGCTTACTCTCACTGTTAGAATACACCTACCATTACAAATATAGACCGGTCATTTATTTGTAAGTGGGCAAACTTACAAAATCTGCAAGGGATCAAATACTTATTCCTCCACTGTAATCAGAAACAGAAGGAGCAGAGCAGCACTCAGTGTGAGGTAACGGACACAAGCCTGCACCACTAGCTGCAGAACAAGCCTGCACCACTAGCTGCAGAACAAGCCTGCACCACTAGCTGCAGAACAAGCCTGGGACCACTAGCTGCAGAACAAGCCTGCACCACTAGCTGCAGAACAAGCCTGCACCACTAGCTGCAGAACAAGCCTGCACCACTAGCTGCAGAACAAGCCTGCACCACTAGCTGCAGAACAAGCCTGGACCACTAGCTGCAGAACAAGCCTGGACCACTAGCTGCAGAACAAGCCTGGACCACTAGCTGCAGAACAAGCCTGCAACACTAGCTGCAGAACAAGCCTGCACCACTAGCTGCAGAACACGCCTGCACCACGAGCTGCAGAACAGCCTGGACCACTAGCTGCAGAACAAGCCTGCACCACTAGCTGCAGAACAAGCCTGGACCACTAGCTGCAGAACAGCCTGCACCACTAGCGCAGAACAAGCGGACCACTAGCTAGAAAGCTGCACTAGCTGCAGAACAAGCCTGCACCACTAGCTGCAGAACAAGCCTGGACCACTAGCTGCAGAACAAGCCTGCACCACTAGCTGCAGAACAAGCCTGCACCACTAGCTGCAGAACACCTGCACCACTAGCTGCAGAACAAGCCTGGACCACTAGCTGCAGAACAAGCCTGCACCACTAGCTGCAGAACAAGCCTGGACCACTAGCTGCAGAACAAGCCTGCACCACTAGCTGCAGAACAAGCCTGCACCACTAGCTGCAGAACAAGCCTGGACCACTAGCTGCAGAACAAGCCTGCACCACTAGCTGCAGAACAAGCCTGCACCACTAGCTGCAGAACAAGCCTGGACCACTAGCTGCAGAACACGCCTGCACCACTAGCTGCAGAACAAGCCTGGACCACTAGCTGCAGAACACGCCTGCACCACTAGCTGCAGAACAAGCCTGGACCACTAGCTGCAGAACAAGCCTGCACCACTAGCTGCAGAACAAGCCTGCACCACTAGCTGCAGAACAAGCCTGGACCACTAGCTGCAGAACAAGCCTGCACCACTAGCTGCAGAACAAGCCTGCACCACTAGCTGCAGAACAATGGACCACTAGCTGCAGAACAAGCCTGGACCACTAGCTGCAGACAAGCCTGCACCACTAGCTGCAGAACAAGCCTGGACCACTAGCTGCAGAACAAGCCTGCACCACTAGCTGCAGAACAAGCCTGCACCACTAGCTGCAGAACAAGCCTGGACCACTAGCTGCAGAACACGCCTGGACCACTAGCTGCAGAACAAGCCTGGACCACTAGCTGCAGAACACGCCTGCACCACTAGCTGCAGAACACGCCTGCACCACTAGCTGCAGAACAAGCCTGCACCACTAGCTGCAGAACAAGCCTGCACCACTAGCTGCAGAACAAGCCTGGACCACTAGCTGCAGAACAAGCCTGCACCACTAGCTGCAGTACAAGCCTGGACCACTAGCTGCAGAACAAGCCTGGACCACTAGCTGCAGAACAAGCCTGCACCACTAGCTGCAGAACAAGCCTGGACCACTAGCTGCAGAACAGCCTGGACCACTAGCTGCAGAACAAGCCTGCACCACTAGCTGCAGAACAAGCCTGGACCACTAGCTGCAGAACAAGCCTGGACCACTAGCTGCAGAACAAGCCTGCACCACTAGCTGCAGAACAAGCCTGGACCACTAGCTGCAGAACAAGCCTGCACCACTAGCTGCAGAACAAGCCTGGACCACTAGCTGCTAAACAAGCCTGCACCACTAGCTGCAGAACAAGCCTGGACCACTAGCTGCAGAACAAGCCTGGACCACTAGCTGCAGAACAAGCCTGCACCACTAGCTGCAGAACAAGCCTGGACCACTAGCTGCAGAACAAGCCTGGACCACTAGCTGCAGAACAAGCCTGGACCACTAGCTGCAGAACAAGCCTGCACCACTAGCTGCAGAACAAGCCTGGACCACTAGCTGCAGAACAAGCCTGGACCACTAGCTGCAGAACAAGCCTGGACCACTAGCTGCAGAACAAGCCTGCACCACTAGCTGCAGAACAAGCCTGGACCACTAGCTGCAGAACAAGCCTGCACCACTAGCTGCAGAACACCTGGACCACTAGCTGCAGAACACGCCTGCACCACTAGCTGCAGAACAAGCCTGCACCACTAGCTGCAGAACAAGCCTGCACCACTAGCTGCAGAACAAGCCTGGACCACTAGCTGCAGAACACGCCTGCACCACTAGCTGCAGAACACGCCTGCACCACTAGCTGCAGAACAAGCCTGCACCACTAGCTGCAGAACAAGCCTGGACCACTAGCTGCAGAACAAGCCTGCACCACTAGCTGCAGAACAAGCCTGCACCACTAGCTGCAGAACAAGCCTGGACCACTAGCTGCAGAACAAGCCTGGACCACTAGCTGCAGAACACGCCTGCACCACTAGCTGCAGAACACGCCTGCACCACTAGCTGCAGAACACGCCTGCACCACTAGCTGCAGAACAACGCCTGCACCACTAGCTGCAGAACACGCCTGCACCACGAGCTGCAGAACAAGCCTGGACCACTAGCTGCAGAACAAGCCTGGACCACTAGCTGCAGAACAAGCCTGCACCACTAGCTGCAGAACAAGCCTGCACCACTAGCTGCAGAACAAGCCTGGACCACTAGCTGCAGAACAAGCCTGCACCACTAGCTGCAGAACAAGCCTGCACCACTAGCTGCAGAACACGCCTGCACTACTAGCTGCAGAACACGCCTGGACCACTAGCTGCAGAACACGCCTGGACCACTAGCTGCAGAACAAGCCTGGACCACTAGCTGCAGAACAAGCCTGCACCACTAGCTGCAGAACAAGCCTGGACCACTAGCTGCAGAACAAGCCTGGACCACTAGCTGCAGAACAAGCCTGGACCACTAGCTGCAGAACACGCCTGGACCACTAGCTGCAGAACAAGCCTGCACCACGAGCTGCAGAACAAGCCTGGACCACTAGCTGCAGAACAAGCCTGCACCACTAGCTGCAGAACAAGCCTGCACCACTAGCTGCAGAACACGCCTGCACCACTAGCTGCAGAACACGCCTGCACCACGAGCTGCAGAACAAGCCTGCACCACTAGCTGCAGAACAAGCCTGGACCACTAGCTGCAGAACAAGCCTGCACCACTAGCTGCAGAACAAGCCTGCACCACTAGCTGCAGAACAAGCCTGGACCACTAGCTGCAGAACAAGCCTGCACCACTAGCTGCAGAACAAGCCTGCACCACTAGCTGCAGAACAAGCCTGCACCACGAGCTGCAGAACAAGCCTGGACCACTAGCTGCAGAACAAGCCTGCACCACTAGCTGCAGAACACGCCTGCACCACTAGCTGCAGAAAACCTGCACCACTAGCTGCAGAACACGCCTGCACCACTAGCTGCAGAACACGCCTGCACCACGAGCTGCAGAACAAGCCTGCACCAGCTGCAGAACAAGCCTGGACCACTAGCTGCAGAACAAGCCTGCACCACTAGCTGCAGAACAAGCCTGCACCACTAGCTGCAGAACAAGCCTGGACCACTAGCTGCAGAACAAGCCTGCACCACTAGCTGCAGAACAAGCCTGCACCACTAGCTGCAGAACACGCCTGCACTACTAGCTGCAGAACACGCCTGGACCACTAGCTGCAGAACACGCCTGGACCACTAGCTGCAGAACAAGCCTGGACCACTAGCTGCAGAACAAGCCTGCACCACTAGCTGCAGAACAAGCCTGGACCACTAGCTGCAGAACAAGCCTGGACCACTAGCTGCAGAACAAGCCTGGACCACTAGCTGCAGAACAAGCCTGGACCACTAGCTGCAGAACACGCCTGGACCACTAGCTGCAGAACAAGCCTGGACCACTAGCTGCAGAACAAGCCTGGACCACTAGCTGCAGAACAAGCCTGGACCACTAGCTGCAGAACACGCCTGCACCACTAGCTGCAGAACACGCCTGCACCACTAGCTGCAGAACACGCCTGGACCACTAGCTGCAGAACAAGCCTGGACCACTAGCTGCAGAACAAGCCTGGACCACTAGCTGCAGAACACGCCTGGACCACTAGCTGCAGAACACGCCTGGACCACTAGCTGCAGAACAAGCCTGCACCACTAGCTGCAGAAAAGCCTGGACCACTAGCTGCAGAACAAGCCTGGACCACTAGCTGCAGAACAAGCCTGGACCACTAGCTGCAGAACAAGCCTGCACCACTAGCTGCAGAACACGCCTGCACCACTAGCTGCAGAAACAAGCCTGGACCACTAGCTGCAGAACAAGCCTGGACCACTAGCTGCAGAACACGCCTGGACCACTAGCTGCAGAACAAGCCTGCACCACTAGCTGCAGAAAAAGCCTGGACCACTAGCTGCAGAACAAGCCTGGACCACTAGCTGCAGAACAAGCCTGCACCACTAGCTGCAGAACACGCCTGGACCACTAGCTGCAGAACACGCCTGCACCACTAGCTGCAGAACAAGCCTGCACCACTAGCTGCAGAACAAGCCTGGACCACTAGCTGCAGAACACGCCTGCACCACTAGCTGCAGAACACGCCTGCACCACTAGCTGCAGAACACGCCTGCACCACTAGCTGCAGAACACGCCTGCACCACTAGCTGCAGAACAAGCCTGGACCACTAGCTGCAGAACACGCCTGCACCACTAGCTGCAGAACAAGCCTGGACCACTAGCTGCAGAACACGCCTGCACCACTAGCTGCAGAACACGCCTGCACCACTAGCTGCAGAACACGCCTGCACCACTAGCTGCAGAACAAGCCTGCACCACTAGCTGCAGAACAAGCCTGCACCACTAGCTGCAGAACAAGCCTGCACCACTAGCTGCAGAACAAGCCTGCACCACTAGCTGCAGAACAAGCCTGGACCACTAGCTGCAGAACACGCCTGGACCACTAGCTGCAGAACACGCCTGCACCACTAGCTGCAGAACACGCCTGCACCACTAGCTGCAGAACACGCCTGCACCACTAGCTGCAGAACACGCCTGCACCACTAGCTGCAGAACAAGCCTGGACCACTAGCTGCAGAACACGCCTGCACCACTAGCTGCAGAACACGCCTGCACCACTAGCTGCAGAACACGCCTGCACCACTAGCTGCAGAACACGCCTGCACCACTAGCTGCAGAACAAGCCTGGACCACTAGCTGCAGAACACGCCTGCACCACTAGCTGCAGAACAAGCCTGGACCACTAGCTGCAGAACACGCCTGCACCACTAGCTGCAGAACAAGCCTGCACCACTAGCTGCAGAACACGCCTGCACCACTAGCTGCAGAACAAGCCTGCACCACTAGCTGCAGAACAAGCCTGCACCACTAGCTGCAGAACAAGCCTGCACCACTAGCTGCAGAACAAGCCTGCACCACTAGCTGCAGAACAAGCCTGGACCACTAGCTGCAGAACACGCCTGGACCACTAGCTGCAGAACAAGCCTGCACCACTAGCTGCAGAACACGCCTGCACCACTAGCTGCAGAACACGCCTGCACCACTAGCTGCAGAACACGCCTGGACCACTAGCTGCAGAACACGCCTGGACCACTAGCTGCAGAACAAGCCTGGACCACTAGCTGCAGAACAAGCCTGGACCACTAGCTGCAGAACACGCCTGGACCACTAGCTGCAGAACACGCCTGGACCACTAGCTGCAGAACAAGCCTGCACCACTAGCTGCAGAAAAAGCCTGGACCACTAGCTGCAGAACAAGCCTGGACCACTAGCTGCAGAACAAGCCTGGACCACTAGCTGCAGAACAAGCCTGCACCACTAGCTGCAGAACACGCCTGCACCACTAGCTGCAGAACAAGCCTGGACCACTAGCTGCAGAACAAGCCTGGACCACTAGCTGCAGAACACGCCTGGACCACTAGCTGCAGAACAAGCCTGCACCACTAGCTGCAGAAAAAGCCTGGACCACTAGCTGCAGAACAAGCCTGGACCACTAGCTGCAGAACAAGCCTGGACCACTAGCTGCAGAACAAGCCTGCACCACTAGCTGCAGAACACGCCTGCACCACTAGCTGCAGAACAAGCCTGGACCACTAGCTGCAGAACAAGCCTGCACCACTAGCTGCAGAACAAGCCTGCACCACTAGCTGCAGAACACGCCTGGACCACTAGCTGCAGAACACGCCTGCACCACTAGCTGCAGAACAAGCCTGGACCACTAGCTGCAGAACACGCCTGCACCACTAGCTGCAGAACAAGCCTGGACCACTAGCTGCAGAAACACGCCTGCACCACTAGCTGCAGAACACGCCTGCACCACTAGCTGCAGAACAAGCCTGCACCACTAGCTGCAGAACAAGCCTGGACCACTAGCTGCAGAACACGCCTGCACCACTAGCTGCAGAACACGCCTGCACCACTAGCTGCAGAACACGCCTGCACCACTAGCTGCAGAACAAGCCTGCACCACTAGCTGCAGAACAAGCCTGGACCACTAGCTGCAGAACACGCCTGCACCACTAGCTGCAGAACACGCCTGCACCACTAGCTGCAGAACACGCCTGCACCACTAGCTGCAGAACACGCCTGCACCACTAGCTGCAGAACAAGCCTGCACCACTAGCTGCAGAACACGCCCCCACTAGCTGCAGAACAAGCCTGCACCACTAGCTGCAGAACAAGCCTGCACCACTAGCTGCAGAACAAGCCTGGACCACTAGCTGCAGAACACGCCTGGACCACTAGCTGCAGAACACGCCTGCACCACTAGCTGCAGAACACGCCTGCACCACTAGCTGCAGAACACCCTGCACCACTAGCTGCAGAACACGCCTGCACCACTAGCTGCAGAACACGCCTGCACCACTAGCTGCAGAACAAGCCTGGACCACTAGCTGCAGAACACGCCTGCACCACTAGCTGCAGAACACGCCTGCACCACTAGCTGCAGAACAAGCCTGCACCACTAGCTGCAGAACACGCCTGCACCACTAGCTGCAGAACACCTGCACCACTAGCTGCAAACAAGCCTGCACCACTAGCTGCAGAACACGCCTGCACCACTAGCTGCAGAACACGCCTGCACCACTAGCTGCAGAACAAGCCTGCACCACTAGCTGCAGAACACGCCTGCACCACTAGCTGCAGAACACGCCTGCACCACTAGCTGCAGAACACGCCTGGACCACTAGCTGCAGAACACGCCTGCACCACTAGCTGCAGAACAAGCCTGCACCACTAGCTGCAGAACACGCCTGCACCACTAGCTGCAGAACAAGCCTGCACCACTAGCTGCAGAACACGCCTGCACCACTAGCTGCCCACCTGCACCACTAGCTGCAGAACAAGCCTGGACCACTAGCTGCAGAACACGCCTGGACCACTAGCTGCAGAACAAGCCTGCACCACTAGCTGCAGAACAAGCCTGCACCACTAGCTGCAGAACAAGCCTGGACCACTAGCTGCAAACACGCCTGGACCACTAGCTGCAGAACAAGCCTGGACCACTAGCTGCAGAACAAGCCTGGACCACTAGCTGCAGAACAAGCCTGGACCACTAGCTGCAGAACAAGCCTGGACCACTAGCTGCAGAACAAGCCTGGACCACTAGCTGCAGAACAAGCCTGGACCACTAGCTGCAGAACAAGCCTGGACCACTAGCTGCAGAACACGCCTGGACCACTAGCTGCAGAACAAGCCTGGACCACTAGCTGCAGAACAAGCCTGGACCACTAGCTGCAGAACACGCCTGGACCACTAGCTGCAGAACAAGCCTGGACCACTAGCTGCAGAACACCTGGACCACTAGCTGCAGAACAAGCCTGGACCACTAGCTGCAGAACAAGCCTGGACCACTAGCTGCAGAACAAGCCTGGACCACTAGCTGCAGAACAAGCCTGGACCACTAGCTGCAGAACAAGCCTGGACCACTAGCTGCAGAACACGCCTGCACCACTAGCTGCAGAACAAGCCTGGACCACTAGCTGCAGAACAAGCCTGCACCACTAGCTACAGAACACGTCTGCACCACTAGCTGCAGAACAAGCCTGGACCACTAGCTGCAGAACAAGCCTGCACCACTAGCTGCAGAACAAGCCTGCACCACGAGCTGCAGAACACGTCTGCACCACTAGCTGCAGAACAAGCCTGGACCACTAGCTGCAGAACAAGCCTGGACCACGAGCTGCAGAACAAGCCTGGACCACTAGCTGCAGAACAAGCCTGGACCACTAGCTGCAGAACACGCCTGCACCACTAGCTGCAGAACAAGCCTGCACCACTAGCTGCAGAACACGCCTGCACCACGAGCTGCAGAACAAGCCTGGACCACTAGCTGCAGAACAAGCCTGGACCACTAGCTGCAGAACACGCCTGGACCACTAGCTGCAGAACACGCCTGGACCACTAGCTGCAGAACAAGCCTGGACCACTAGCTGCAGAACACGCCTGGACCACTAGCTGCAGAACAAGCCTGGACCACTAGCTGCAGAACAAGCCTGGACCACTAGCTGCAGAACAAGCCTGGACCACTAGCTGCAGAACAAGCCTGGACCACTAGCTGCAGAACAAGCCTGGACCACTAGCTGCAGAACACGCCTGCACCACTAGCTGCAGAACAAGCCTGGACCACTAGCTGCAGAACAAGCCTGCACCACTAGCTACAGAACACTCTGCACCACTAGCTGCAGAACAAGCCTGGACCACTAGCTGCAGAACAAGCCTGCACCACTAGCTGCAGAACAAGCCTGCACCACGAGCTGCAGAACACGTCTGCACCACTAGCTGCAGAACAAGCCTGGACCACTAGCTGCAGAACAAGCCTGGACCACGACTGCAGAACAAGCCTGGACCACTAGCTGCAGAACAAGCCTGGACCACTAGCTGCAGAACACGCCTGCACCACTAGCTGCAGAACAAGCCTGCACCACTAGCTGCAGAACACGCCTGCACCACGAGCTGCAGAACAAGCCTGGACCACTAGCTGCAGAACAAGCCTGGACCACTAGCTGCAGAACACGCCTGCACCACTAGCTGCAGAACAAGCCTGCACCACTAGCTGCAGAACACGCCTGGACCACTAGCTGCAGAACAAGCCTGGACCACTAGCTGCAGAACACGCCTGCACCACGAGCTGCAGAACAAGCCTGGACCACTAGCTGCAGAACAAGCCTGGACCACTAGCTGCAGAACAAGCCTGGACCACTAGCTGCAGAACACGCCTGGACCACTAGCTGCAGAACAAGCCTGGACCACTAGCTGCAGAACACGCCTGCACCACTAGCTGCAGAACAGCCTGCACCACTAGCTGCAGAACACGCCTGGACCACTAGCTGCAGAACACGCCTGCACCACTAGCTGCAGAACACGTCTGCACCACTAGCTGCAGAACAAGCCTGCACCACTAGCTGCAGAACACGCCTGCACCACTAGCTGCAGAACACGCCTGCACCACTAGCTGCAGAACACGCCTGCACCACTAGCTGCGCAGAACACGCCTGCACCACTAGCTGCAGAACACGCCTGCACCACTAGCTGCAGAACACGCCTGCACCACTAGCTGCAGAACACGCCTGCACCACTAGCTGCAGACGACAGAATGAGTGAATGACCTTCATTAACATGTAAACACAGGAGCACTAATCCAATCATTACTCTCTGACGACTTGCACCATATGACACACTGGCCATAGCTATGGCTGTGAACGTGTTTATATTTACTATCAACCAACAATGAATGTATGCAACTGGAGAGTTGTGTGTCTGACGCTGTGTTCACAGCAGACCATGTGCAGTGTTGTCATGCCTTGCACACAACACAAGCGGACCTGGCACATTGAAACAAGCACAGCACCCTCTCTCTGACCATGGATGTCTCTCCCTCTGTGGAACGTGTGTAGATGCAGACGTGGAGTTCAGCTGGACAGAGATGAAGTAGAAGACTTGTACAACAACACTGAGATCATCATTGCTGCTGACGGTGGGTTGTTGAGCTGGTCCACAGTTAGCAGAGCAGCCCCACGGCACCACGCCTCCTTTAATGAGGCGTAACCGTGCAAAGGTTAAGAAGCACTTTGATTTATTTACCACGCCTTCCAATCAATCTACTGTATAGCCTTGACAGGAAGTGATGTGTAAAGCAGGAGTGATGCTTGACCCTGCCTTTGAGCACATGTGTGTGCTGCAGGTGAAACACACAATGATCCGGGTCCCTGACTGGATGATTAGTCAGTAACCCATCAGCACGGTGACCGTGCAGCTCATGCTCACAGGCTGCTGGAGCTGATGACCGTAACAAGGACGCATGGCCTTTCTGAAGTGCTCAGAGACACTTTTCATGCAACATATTCACTTTATACATTGGCCTGATCATTGGTCTACCCTTTTATTTACTCTAAGATGTCATTTCAAAGCATTATTATTTAAATGAGAATGAAATAAATGATTGTATTGATGTGTTCTTGTATCAGTCATCTATGACGATGAGCTGACGGACGGTCTGTTCCGGACCCTGTACCGGCTCTGCAGCAGCTTCTCTCACAGCTGCTCCGTCTTCATCTGCATAGAGAAAAGGTGAGCAGAGGCTCAGAGCATGGCTTTGGAGCATCCAAACTGATGTTCTGCATGGTGAGTACGTTGTCTGCAGCTGCCTGTGGATTTTAGATCCATTTCATTTAACTGATACTCACTTTTATCAACAGGAGTAAAAAACCCAGATACATTTGAATGTGCTGTTTCAGACCGGGGGGAAGCGGTGTGCTTTATTCCGCACCGCAGCTGTACCCGAGGTGTCTGTTTGGTCCTAGAACGTATGACGTGTACTTTCCAACCACGTTTTTATAGAGCATAAATTAGCCTTACAGGTATTGGACTTTACTCCGAGTAATAACTTACAGTTTGTGGTAATGATACATGTTTTAAAGTTTAACTTCATCTGCAGGTCTAAGCATGACTCCACTCACTCACTTATTGCATATGGTAACAGGATACCCAGAACCCCCAGAGGGACACCAGGGACCAAGCTCACGCAGTAATTCTGTTTTGCCTGGATGTCTCACAAGGATGAACTTCACTCTGAGACACATGGACGTGTCCTGTGATGCCTACAACCACTTCAGCCGCTGCCTGTCTCAGCTGGTGGCGCTGCAGGACGGACGCTGCAGCTTCACAGTGCAGCAGCTCCCCACCCACTGCTCACAGTTCCTCCTGTATGACCGCATCGAGCAGCTGGTAGGAGAGCCACTCGCACACATCACTATATTCTCAGAAGAAGTTCTGAGATGGGTTGGTGCTACTGAAAGCAAGCACTCTAATATAAGCACGCGCGTGTTTAATAAGACAAGCAGGATACACTCCACTGTGTGGTTGCATTTCTGAGCATTCATTTTATTATTGAACAACTACAGTGCTCTCGGTCAATCCAAAATGTTAATAAACCTCAAACCTGAATAGAAAGTAAAAGTGAGTGAGGTTTTGGCTTTCTTCGGACAATATCTGTGTGCATAATCATTGGGCAGCTATTAGTGTGCAGAATTATTATGCAGCTAAAGGAACAACTAAGATGTTCCCATCTCACATATTTAGTTTCTCTGTTAAAGTGAGAACAGGAAACAAACAACTGTTCTACTTTTCTGTCATTTAAAAAAAAGACCAGATACCGATATAGCCACCCTTCTTTTCAATAACAGTCACAAGCCTTCTATTCATGGAGTCTGTCCGTTTCTGCATCTGTTGACGATCACCCTTTGTTACAGCAGCAACCACAGCCTCCCAGACTCTGTCCAGAGTCCTTTCCTTCACCGTACATCTCCCTTTAAGTCCTTTCCTTCACCGTACATCTCCCTTTAAGTCCTTTCCTTCACCGTACATCTCCCTTTAAGTCCTTTCCTTCACCGTACATCTCCCTTTAAGTCCTTTCCTTCACCGTACATCTCCCTTTAAGTCCTTTCCTTCACCGTACATCTCCCTTTAAGTCCTTTCCTTCACCGTACATCTCCCTTTAAGTCCTTTCCTTCACCGTACATCTCCCTTTAAGTCCTTTCCTTCACCGTACATCTCCCTTTAAGTCCTTTCCTTCACCGTACATCTCCCTTTAAGAAGAGCCCACACGTTCTCTGTAGGGTTTAGGTCAGGTGAGGAAGGGTTTAGGTCAGGTGAGGAAGGGTTTAGGTCAGGTGAGGAAGGGTTTAGGTCAGGTGAGGAAGGGTTTAGGTCAGGTGAGGAAGGGTTTAGGTCAGGTGAGGAAGGGTTTAGGTCAGATGAGGAAGGGTTTAGGTCAGGTGAGGAAGAGTTTAGGTCAGGTGAGGGTTTAGGTCAGGAGAGGAAGGGTTTAGGTCAGGAGAGGAAGGGTTTAGGTCAGGAGAGGAAGGGTTTAGGTCAGGTGAGGAAGGGTTTAGGTCAGGTGATGAAGGGTTTAGGTCAGGTGAGGAAGGGTTTAGGTCAGGTGAGGGTTTAGGTCAGGTGAGGAAGGGTTTAGGTCAGGAGAGGAAGGGTTTAGGTCAGGTGAGGGTTTAGGTCAGGTGAGGAAGGGTTTAGGTCAGGAGAGGAAGGGTTTAGGTCAGGTGAGGGTTTAGGTCAGGAGAGGAAGGGTTTAGGTCAGGTGAGGGTTTAGGTCAGGTGAGGAAGGGTTTAGGTCAGGAGAGGAAGGGTTTAGGTCAGGTGAGGAAGGGTTTAGGTCAGGTGAGGAAGGGTTTAGGTCAGGGGGGAAGGGTTTAGGTCAGGAGAGGAAGGGTTTAGGTCAGGTGAGGAAGGGTTTAGGTCAGGAGAGGAAGGGTTTAGGTCAGGAGAGGAAGGGTTTAGGTCAGGTGAGGAAGGGTTTAGGTCAGGAGAGGAAGGGTTTAGGTCAGGAGAGGAAGGGTTTAGGTCAGGTGAGGAAGGGTTTAGGTCAGGAGAGGAAGGGTTTAGGTCAGGTGAGGAAGGGTTTAGGTCAGGTGAGGAAGGGTTTAGGTCAGGTGAGGAAGGGGTTAGGTCAGATGAGGAAGGGTTTAGGTCAGGTGAGGAAGGGTTTAGGTCAGGTGAGGAAGGGTTTAGGTCAGGTGAGGAAGGGTTTAGGTCAGGTGAGGAAGGGTTTAGGTCAGGAGAGGAAGGGGTTAGGTCAGGTGAGGAAGGGTTTAGGTCAGGTGAGGAAGGGTTTAGGTCAGGTGAGGAAGGGCTTAGGTCAGGTGAGGAAGGGTTTAGGTCAGGTGAGGAAGGGTTTAGGTCAGGAGAGGAAGGGTTTAGGTCAGGTGAGGAAGGGGTTAGGTCAGATGAGGAAGGGTTAAGGTCAGATGAGGAAGGGTTTAGGTCAGGTGAGGAAGGGTTTAGGTCAGGTGAGGAAGGGTCTAGGTCAGGTGAGGAAGGGTTTAGGTCAGGGGGGAAGGGTTTAGGTCAGGTGAGGGTTTAGGTCTGATTCAAAACATTAAAACTGATGCCCCTGCCCCCGCCTCCGACGTAAGCGTGACGTATGCGGTGCTTGCTTTCTAGACCGAAAACTTTTTGGTGCTTGAAACGAACCGGATTCCGGAGCTTAGAGGCGGCTCCGCTGCGGTGTGAACAGGAAAAAACAGTGCTTTTCAAGCTCAGCTCCATACCGGCCCTGGAACCGCGTTGATGTGAAAGGGGTAACAGTGGAGTACTTTGAAGCATGCGATGGAGCATTGTCCTTCAGAAAGTCATGGTCTTCCTGAAAGATGCAGACTGTTTCCTGTACCAATGGTGGAAGAAAGTGTCTTCTAAAAACTGGCAGCAGGTTTGGGAGTTGATTTTGAGTCCATCTTCAACCCAAAAACGTCCAACTTGCTCCTCCTTAATAATACCAGCCCATACCAGAACCCACCTCCACCTCCCTGGTGTCTGAGTTGAAGTGGAGCTCTGGGCCTGGTACTGTTCCAGCCACGGGCCCATCCATCTGGTCCGTCAAGAGTCACCCTCATCTCATCAGTCCAGAAAACCTTCAGATATTTCTTGGCCCAGTCTTGACGTTTTAACTCACGTGTCTTGTTCAGTGGTGGTCTCAGCCTTCCTCCCTTGGCCATGTCTCTGAACACCTGAGACTTCTGGGCCTCCAGGTCGGTCACAGTTCTGGAATATGACAGCACTGGAGGATCATGGCTTCACGTTGAATTCATCTCAGATCTTTGGCAGTTCATTTGCGTCTTTTTGTCTCAACACGTTCGTTATGACCCTGTTGACTATTTGCGACAAAAGGTTTGATGGTTCTGTGATCACGCCCCAACATTTTAGTAATTTCAAGAGCTGCATCCTCTGAAAGACTTTTCAAAAGTCAGTTAAATCTCTTTGTTGGCCCATTTTGCCCGAGGAAAAGAAGCTGCCTTATAATTCTGCACACCGATATAGATCAGGGGTCCTCAAATACAATCTTAAAGGTCCAAAATAAATGTTTTCAATAAGGCAAAGGTCCGTTTATTACGGTTCATTCAAACTTTTAAACAATTGCAACAAGATTCTTAACACGAGGTTGCAAAAACAAAAGTAATCTGTATGCAGCAGTTTCATTGTTGTTGTGTCTGTGCTTGACCCTCAGAGTCGCAGTATAAGAGCTGCAGTTATGAATAAAGGCAGATGCACCCTCCTTCGTTCAGCATTCCCATTGGTGCTTTATAAATGTCTTGCCCCCCCCACCTTGTGTGTCCACTGAGGTTCGTCAGGCCCAACACATCTTCAACAAACTCCCCTTTGCCTCGTCATAAAAACTCACAAACACCAGCAACTGAGCATTGTCAGCGTGTCAGTGGACTCACCCACAGCTAAGGAAATGCACTGTGCATTTTTTATTCCATCACAAAGCTGATGAATCAAATCACCAGCCAGTATTTATGTTCTTCTGGTTGCTGTGGAATCTGAGAGGGGGTTTGCTTGATTTGACCTGTTATTTTCTCTTTGTGTTTGCCTTCAACTTGGTCTCCATCACTTCAGGCATGCATTCTTTATACTTCAGTTATTATCCAGTGGAAAGTCCTTACCTACTAACCTAGTTAAATCAAAGTGGTTACTTTTGTTTGGCTGGGCAGTGTAGTTTTACACACCGTCTTATTTGACTTTCTCAGGACTTAAAACTGTTTTTTTGGGGGCAGACCTCCTCAAAGAAAAAAAATATATTTACACACGTAAGGTCATCATCTTAATAGTTTTGTATGCTCTTCCGTGAGCAGAGCATCAAGTTGACGTGTATTACAGCTGAATGCGGCGATTACCATTTTGTTCAGCAAAACGCCTCACAAACGTATTAAGATCAACAGCTTTAGTGCGTTTTGATTCAATGCTGAGTGCAGCCACACTGACAGTCTCTTCTCTGTCAGACCGCAAATACCTCATTCCTTCAGTGCTTGGGTCCGAATGCTTCTCGTTTTGCGCCCGTCCCGTTCAAATGAAATCGCACGCCCAATCATATGTCCACGCTCGCGCCAGGACCGGGGGAGGGGTTACATGACGTGCATCTTGTGCTGCATTCACTTGCACTCGGACATTAGAGACTTTCTCTCATAAATGTCCGATGAGCCACAACTTTTCTTTCAAAACAAAGCTGCCAGCTGTGGTTGGCAGCTGGGGTGGCAAGGCCTACTTTTAGGGTGTCAGTTGCCACCCCGGTAGGTGAAACTAGGCTACCAGCTACAGTACAGATGGAACTAGATTGAGCTGTTAACTCTCCGCTCTGAATTATTTATTTGTTTAAACTCTCGCTCTGACTCAGACAGGTTGAAAGAGACGAGACACACATTTTTCCCACCCGCATTTCGCGATGACCCGCCCTACTGTGCCTCTGATTCGCAGATTGTTGGGAAGAAACGCCGACGGGATGCTGAATGTGATTGTTGGACCAATGCGTTGACAGACACACACACAGACCGTGGAACAGGACATGCAGAGCGCTGTTTTGCAGTCTATGGACATAGCGGATCATTTTGACTCGTTGCGATTGGAGTCCGCAGATAACACAGATAATACATATGAAAAGTATCATTTGCTCAGAGTCCAGAGACAGTTGTGGTTCGGTCCGGATCCGGACCGCAGTCCGGATTTTGAGGATGCCTGATATAGAGTGTTGATCTCCTTAGGCCACACCCTCCCTCATTTACACAAATACACATCAACTAATATGCTAAACTCCAATACGCATTCAAGTTCATACAGCTTGGAGTTGGAATATATGCATACAAATGACGATGTGGTCAAAATACTCACTTGCCAAATAATTCTGCACACAGTGTAGTCACTTCCTTCTTACAATATTATTTTAACATAATATAAATAATATTCATAAAAGAGTAAGCAGCATATTCTGGTGCAGTGATGATGTATTCAGATGATACGTAGCAGCGCTCCCTGGATAAAAACACTGGAATATTTCTGTTGAAATGTGGAATATTGCAGAAAATAAGATCACAGTGCTGGGTAAACACAGGAAACATATCAGTCGAACATCATGGTCAGATCAGTCCCAAAAATAAATAAATTCACACAGAAGGATACACAAATGTACTCGGAATTTATATAAAATGTCTCCATCATATTTGTCAATGCACACACAAAAACGTATCATTTTATAAATGTAAAAAGTTGAACAAATAATTTCTGATCCACCCACAAATAGTGAAATCAAAAACATATTTGAGTGTTGTCTGTGTGTGTGCATTGTTGAGACTCCCCTGACACCGCTAGATTCACACATAAACATTTTATAAGAGGCGAGTGTCTTCGGCCAATCCCCCGGTTCCGGTTCAAGATCCGTTCTTGTGCTTTTCTGGTGCTTAACTGGTCCTTCTCTGTAGCACCACTTGTGTTTCCACCACTCAGAGCCCGACTGCTGCTGCGTGATGACATCAGTGTGTACGTCGCTCATTTTATCCCCAACGCCGCCTACAACAACAATGGTTGACTGCTCTACACAGTTTGCGGAGTCTGGGGGTGTGAATGCCCCTTTACCATCAAACTGGTTCCAGGGCCGGTTCTGGGCTAGAGTCTGATTAAGCTCTGGTTCTTCCTGTTTCCACCGCAGCGGAGCCGACTCTAAGCACCGAAAACCAGTTCTTAGCTGGCCCCACTCGGCTGCCCGGCAAGAACCAACAACCAATACTTCCCGCTTACGTCGGAGGGGGAGAGATTAACCTGAGCTAACAGTTAAAGGCGAGTACGGCAAATTAAAGTTGTAACAAGCAGTAGCGCTGAGCAAAGTGACTAGAACGCAACCACACACTTTATAAAGTCAGGCAGCACTAACCAGGCTGCGTGTGATTCTGTTTGTGTGTGCCTTACTTTGACCATCCGTTCGCTGTTATTGATCTTTGTGGAGGGGGCAGACGTGTTGTTTTGTATTATAGCAGCTATCGGATGGAATCAATACATGAGCTGCACAGGTTGCCATGTCCGACTATCACAAGTAGAATCATAATGAAAAAGACGCCGGTAAAATGTGCCTGTAGAAACCGGCTTCTGCCACAATAGGATAGCAACAAGTAATCAAGATAGTCAGATTAGCTTCAGTTGCTATGCCAACATCACCCATTTTATACCAGAGAAACTTTCATAACACTGTTGTGATGCCAAACTGCATCAATTCAGACTGACACACATTCACTTATGGGGGGGGGATATTTATCAGCTGCTTGTGTGACAGTCAGACAGTGAATACTTTAGAGCGGCCGCTAAATGAACCACAAAATGTATAAGGGTTGAGAAGTAGTTATTTAATTGTACCTGGCTCCGTATGATTAAAAGCAACACGATCATCGACCCGACGCAGTCACCCATTGTTGTTGTCGGCGGCGTTGGGGAGAAAATGAGCGACGTACACACTGATGTCATCACGCAGCAGCAGTCGGACTCTGAGTGGTGGAAACACAAGTGGTGCTACAGAGAAGGACCAGTTAAGCACCAGAAAAGCACAAGAACGGATCTTGAACCGGAACCGGTTTGGTGGAAATGGGGATTGGCCGAAGACTCTTATAAAATGTATGTGTGAATCTAGCGGTGTCAGGGGAGTCTCAACAATGCACACCCAGATGCAGAGACACACAGAAAGCGTTTTTTATATAAATGTAACAACACTGAAATATGTTTTTGATGTAACTATTTGTGTGTGGATCAGAATATATTTGTTAAACTTTTTTACATTTATAAAATTATACGTTGTTGTGTGCATTGAAGAATATGTGTGGATATGGAGACATTTATATATAAATCCGCAATTACATTTGTGTATCTTTCTGTGTGCATTTATTTATTTTTGAGTGTGATCTGACCCCACACGCGGGGTGGGGGGTGTCTCCATGTTGCCACAGCACTCTCTGCTCTGTAACACTATTCTCAGAGGGATTGCTAATGTTAGCTGTTAGGAATAGTTAGGCTGCTGTCCTGACTTAGGAACAGCCTGAACATGCATTTTAGTTCCTGCAGCTCAGGATCCGATGCAGAGATGAATTTCTCTGAGAACTCCTTATCGTACGTTATCATCAATTCAATTCGATTCGCATAGCTTTATTGGCATGACCATAATAACAAAGTATTGCCAAAGCTTTGTACAATAACCAAATCTATACATAAATATACATTTGGACAATAATATGTTGGTTAAGTTCATTATTTATTTATTTGAGCAAAAGCAAGAATAACACGTTTTCTTTACTGGGAGAACAATGTACATGAACATGAACGAGAAAACACAGAAACATCGAAGTGACATGTTTTCCTCTTTGCAGGAGCTGTGGAAGGTGACCTCCACCCCAACGCCACCTGAGCGGACCCCTCCCCCTGAGTCTGCCTGTGGTAGCAGTTTGAACGCTGAGCCCCCCACTCCACATGTTCCCATTCATAGATCCTGTTAGGAGTTCACTTTGCTAAATAAGTAGAATGAAAGCATTTACTACATTCAAGATGGAAACAAAAAAGAAATATAGTTTATAAGGGACTTTTTTTTCAGGAAATTAGAATTTATTTTTTTTTAACTAGATTTATGCGTTCTTGAACATAAAGATATTTATAGTAAATGGAAGTTCTCCAGGTTTGTAATGAGAACGTTTGATGTTTGAACAGTAACCTTTGTATAATGTTGAATAAAGTGTTGCAGAACACACACCCGACAAGTTGGTCCTTAATTTGGTATTTGGAAGAAACTCAATTGCATATTTTTTAAGTCTTTTTTCTTCTTTGACTTCAGAAGCAGATTTACAAGATAATAACAAACTGTGCGCGTGCAGGAATCTCATCAATGTTACAGCTCGTATGACACAGAAAAACATTACATTACATTTAGCTGACGCTTTTATCAAAGCGACTTACAATAAGTACATTCGACCAGGAAGAAACAACCTTGAAGAAAACAGAATCATAAAGTACATCAGGTTTCATAGAGCCAACATTTCAAGTGCTACTCAACTGGCTTTAGGTAAGCCAAGTCCTTTAGTAGTATATAAGTGCTTTGTTAGTAATTCTTTGTTAGGTAATTCTAAAGAAACATATTAGTGAAGTATATCTGTTGGAATATGCAGACTCTTCTGGATCCCATGCTGGCGGTGTGTGTTGCTCAGGGTGACGGATCTGTAAGCATGCCATCAGGTGTGGTGTTGCTCAGGGTGACGGATCTGTAAGCATGCCATCAGGTGTGTGTTGCTCAGGGTGACGGATCTGTAAGCATGCATCAGGTGTGTTGCTCAGGGTGACGGATCTGTAAGCATGCCATCAGGTGTGGGTTGCTCAGGGTGACGGATCTGTAAGCATGCCATCAGGTGTGTGTTGCTCAGGGTGACGGATCTGTAAGCATGCCATCAGGTGTGTGTTGCTCAGGGTGACGGATCTGTAAGCATGCCATCAGGTTCAGCCACATGTCCTCTGATCCAGCTTACGGGTCACTGATCCTTTACAGTTTTCAGGAGACCCACTTTTTCATACAAATGTTGTTGTTTCTTTCTTCCAAAACAGATATGAAAATATTGTCTTGAACCTTATAGTCAATGTCTGTTGCACACATTCTTTATTTCATACTTTGTGTGCAAACTGCATGACGTGCTCTATCTTTACTGTATTGGAACCCTTTCTCACCTAAAGAAGCTCCAGAGTCCCATGCTGCATGAACTCCTTCACCAGCAGCACTGGCCATTCATATTCACTGACATATCTGTGGCTCTGATATGTATTCTTTACTTACAAAATATGTATTTATGAATACTAAACGAGAGCATGTCATACATTAAATAGAGGAACAACCCCCCACCCCCTGCTTTAGGTAGAAAAAGCAAAACCATGTTTAATCAAAACTATAATTTATTTATTTTTGGCTGATGTTTGGAACCTTCCCATAACAAAAAAAAGAGTGACAGCGTTGGCTCCTCTGAAGGGGCGATGTTGGCCGTATCACATGTATCTCTGGGGGGGAAAGATGATATCAATACAATTTACCATCTTGTCATATTAACACTTTAACACACATGAATCATAGGCGGAAATGTAATAGGAAATTCAAAATCCAAAAGGTATGTTTCTGTCATTATTCAACAAAAAAAGTAATGAATATTCACCAGAGACTGTCATCTTCCCTTCACCACCTCAGACAGCTGACCTGCAGCCTCAAGGCCGTCAGAATGAGCTATAATTATGTCAAACTTTGTCATACTAAATACATTATTCTTTATATTTTACGTAGTCTTTGAATGGCTCAGTGGGATACCTGTGATGCCATGAGCTGAAACTTGGCATATTGTTTTCAGGTCATTTAAATGAACATTTCAAGAATAAGATTGGATAAATGTAATCATTGTTAAAAATCACCATTATTGAAAATGAATAATTAGTGCCCCAAAGTTTCAGCACAGGAACCAAAGAAAGAGAAGGGCTGCCCCCTGGGGGAGGACCTCCGTCTGCACAGGAGAGCCTTTGCTTTATTAGCATGAGTCATGACCACAGTACATACAGTATTGCTAAAGCTCCGTATAGTTGCAACATCTATACACAAATACATATATATAAACCAGGGGTGTCCAAACCTTTTTCACGAGGGCCACATACAGAAAAACATACGAAGGGCTGGGCCACTCACTAGAAGTATATTGCCTCATAAGTTAAGTTAGAAGTTAGCAAAATCCATCAAATGTAGGTAAACTATTGTTGATACTTGAAAATGCCTTAAGAAAAAAACAGCCTCAAAGCTCGGTTTCATTTATTGTGTTGGCGGCTCATTCCTTAAAACAGAAGCTTCAGATTTCTGATAAGAGGAAATATGAAGGGTATCTTTCAAGGTTCTTATTTACATGTGTTATGGGGCTTATTTCTTATGAACTTAGATTTGTAAATTGGGGCTTATTAACACATGAATACTGTGTAATATATTTGAACATATCTTAGAAATAAGACAAGCAGAAGTTTCATTTGTAGGCTATATTTCATTAGACTTTTTTTAATTTGCTGAGGGCCGATTCAAAATGGTCCGCGAGCCGCATTTGGATAGGCCTACTCCTGATATAAACAAACCGCAACATTTTAAACATTAGCAAGAACTTTTATCTTTCTCGTTTTTACAAGGAACTCTCTCTCGCTCTTTCTCTCTCTCTCTAAATTAAATATGAATAGCCTTTTGCATGGACCCCTTATGACATCTATTATACACATTTGCAAAATACTGTTGAGTGTTGTGAACACACCTTTTTCGAGCTTGAACAAACATCTCAACAAACACCCTAACGCCGGTGGACTGGAGAGCAACAGGACCAGCGCGCGCGGTGTGTGCAATAACTTGTGTTATAACCATCAATATTACATAAAGGAAAGAGGAGTGACTCTCTCTCTCTCTCTGACAGGGAACAGGAGAGAGACTACGCCCCTCCCCATCAGAGACAGGCCTGGCAGTAGACCACACACACTTTAAACACACACACGCACACGCACACACACACACACACACCCGGAGCTGCTGCGCTCGCTCGGTCGGTCGGGTCCTCTTGTCTTGGTCCTGTTCTCCGGTCCGCCTGCTGTCTCCTGATCCCTGGTAAGTGCCGCTGCTTTAGCTCCGTGTCTCGCGCAGGGTCTGATCCCTGTCATGTGACTCGGTGCGGGGCTCGGTTCCGTGTCGACCCTTATCAGCACAGACTCTCAGGTTGGGGGGGGGGGGGGGTGTCACACCGTGCTGTTAGCAAACCTAGAGACCATCATAACTATCAGTGTCGATCCAGACTCATGAACCGCAGTGAGGCAGTCACATCGAGTCGGAACCAGATTTCCCAGAAGCGAGCAAAACCCAGAGAACACATACCGGTTTGCAACACCTTAAGCCTTTACACACACACACACACGCACACACACGCACGCACACACTATCTCTCTTGCAGCAGGGTGAGCATCAGTTACATATCACAGCCTCTTTTCTTTCTGGTGAAAAGCGGCTCCAACACTCAGGGATGTTGCTCCACATTCAGCAGGTGACACTTAATGCATTCACTTTGAGCTCATCCGAAGCTTACATGTTGTATATTATTATTCACTGTGTTCATCTGGTGCAGCTCAGTGCAGGACTACTGGACCTGCTAAAAGTCACCACGAATAGAATTTACAATGTCAGTGTATTGACCACCAGTGAAAGTGCATGTCCAGCATTCTGCAGATGTGTACAGCTTCGGTCTATGGCTGAAATGTTCTGAATGATTGGCCACAGGATATGCAACGGGTTGTCTCAGGAAGCTGTAAATAGACATATTGCTGCTATAACAAGGACAGGAAGCTAAGCATAGATTACCAAACATAAACAATACGTCATCGTTAGCATGTGCAGGTGTATGAACACATCGTGTGGACCTCACTCACACATGTTAGTGTGTTACCATATCTTAGTTTCCTCAAAACAGAAATAAAGAAACATGAGAAAGAGTGAGGGCAACAAAGACGCGTGACTCACCCTCACTAGTCCTGCTGCTCGGAGGCAGCAGCGCTCTGTGAGGTGGAGGCTCACAGAGCGCTGCTGCCTCAGAGCAGCAGCGCTCTGTGAGGTGGAGGCTCACAGAGCGCTGCTGCCTCCTGAATGACTCCTGAATGACTCGCCCATTCACGCGATTCAATGCGATTCAATGCACTGCCTCGTCTCGATTCTGACAGGTGACAGGTTGAAACCGTTTCGAACTTGAGTGCTTCAACACTTTATGACCGCTCTAAACAATGCGCAATGTGTGGGTTGTTGTCGTAGTTTGTGTTGTTGCTGTTGAGTTGTTGTTGGTATTGCATTTGAATTGTAGTATCATTATAGAGCAAGCCAGGGAGAAAGAGAGGTCGTTCTGGCTCGGGAAACACTTTGAAATGTGGAGAAGCTGTGATCAAAAAGACAATCATCAGTAATATAAAACAGTTGAATATTTTAAGGAGTAGATAGCCCAGTGGGTAGAGCCGGGCCCGAATGTGGCGATGTCCTCCGCACAGCCGGTTCAAAGCCCGGAATGGATGTACGTTTAATCATTGCTTTTCAACTTTAAAACTTTAATAACTGATAAAGGCCCCTCCGCCCAAAAAAACGTCACAATTATCAATCTTTAATTGCAAATAGAACATGATATTCAGTCTTAGTGTGTGTGTGTGTGTGCATCGAATATCTTTCAAGGCAAAGATACGTTAAACCCACTGCAGCCTTGCACTTCGCCAGGAGAGGTCGCTGTAACTGAAGCTTCCAGAAATGAACCTATTTCCGACACAATTGTCCAAGTGGTTCGAAGCTTCTTTCAAAGCTTCATTTTGCCATCACTACGACTACCTGCTTATCAAAGACACCTAAACAATAAGCGTCGCTATGCAACTGGATGAGGCCGCAAAGTATAGCGCAGCATTATGCATTTGTTTACATGCCCACCGGAACCCCGAGGCATTACCAACAGATCAACGCACAATCAACCCATACAGGACATCTCTTTCTCCACATCAAGTGTTAGACGTTAGAGTTGACTCTTCTTGTCTGTCACCATAGGCGGCGCGTGAGGCTCAGGTTTGGGAAGGCTAAATTACTTTTTTTACCTGACGCTGCCCGCTTCCGGCGTCAATAGATAAGAGATCAACCGAGATCAACCTCTCAGTGAAAGCACCGCCTGCTGACCAATCAGAGCTCAGTGTGTGGAGTTTAAATCTCTCAAGCCATATTACAGGAGAAGGAAATACAGTTTAAACTGCCGAATGCAGGGAAGATGCCGACGTGTCCGCACTTATTCATTCATGTTACATCATCAATCCACATATCGGTCATATAATATAATAATATATCATATATTTCCTTATCTGAGTCAGCTGAGCCGTATCTGGCCGTTGCAAACACTCACAGTGTCACAGACTGTATGCAGAAGGATTATTTTAAACAACACATTAAGTTGACGAACAAAACACTCAACTCAAATGTAATTATGTTAATGATGTAATTATTAAGTCAGATCACTCGTGTGTTAGATGAAGCAGTGATATCATAAACCTGTTAATGTAGGCCTACGCTTTCAAACACTCGGTAGTTTATTTATTTTTTAACCAGCTGTTCTGTATTCACCTTGCAGGTGCAACTATGTAGCTTTTATCCTGGATAAAGTGTTTAAGTCATGGATGTTTAAAGTTTAACTTCTTCGTATTTGTCTAATATTATAGTTTAATTTTCATTCATGAAGTATGACGCTGCGCTGTCAGTACGCTTGTCCATGTTTGTGATTGGTCAAATGTTGCTAGCCCCGCCCCTTGAACGCGCTCTCAGCCGGAGAGAAAACCCTGAGTTGATTTACCGAGTTGATAACCAGCGTCGTAGGACCGCTTAGCGAGATCTCGTTTGTTAGTTTGTTAAGATAACTCAAACATATCCAGGGTCTGTTGAACTGGCTTCGTAGTACAGGGCACAGGTGGCTGCACAGCAGCGCTAATGTCAAAGACACAAACATTATACATTATATTTTTATTTTACCAGGATGCAGTGACACAAATATTTGGGAAGGCTTAGCCTTCCCTAGCCTACAGCACCCGCCGCCCCTGTCTGTCACATACTCTTTTGTCTGTGAACATACTATTCTTGTCTGTCACATAAGTGGCGCAACTGTATTGCGCTAAGCGGAAATTATTTTGACCGGACATTTTGACCGGAGAGATTTAGATTTGCCGGTCTTCAGCATATTTTACCGGTCATCGTCCGGTAATTACCGGCTAACGGGAATTCTGGCACATACACAGTGTACCCGCGACTGTTACAATGAAGGCTCGATAATTAGCTCACGGCATATATATATGCATGCTCCCCCGGGAAGATTTCTTTTTAAATATTGAAATTAAATACATCAATCAGGTGCACTTTGAGAGCAAAATGAAGAGATCTATGGATACCTCTCTCAACACCCAGATGAAACAGAACTGTACACAGATTTTATTTTTATTTATGGATATTTTACAATCACTCCCCTTTTAAACTGTATTCTTGTTTTACTGTCATATAGTATTTCATACCTGATTTACATTTATTCTCTTATTTTTTTATACCTAGGCTATAATGATCATATAAACGTGTGCCTCGGAAAATACTTATTTACATTAATGGTGACCAACCCGTTTGAGACCCATTGAGATAACTTAGACTAAGTTTACTATCTAAACACTGAGAGTCCTTTACTTCACCTGAGCTGAGGTTACCTGAGCCTCTCAGTCTGACAGGAGAGAGTCCTCCCTCCACCTTGTTGTTGAAAAAGCTCCTTATACAGGGTTGTCAACTTTGGGTACCTGGCTGGAGTGAGGATTTTGATATCATGGGTTTAATTACATTATGCGCACGAAATGACTGCTGTCGTGTCAGCAGCGGGACCTTAGCATATATATATATATATATATATATATATATATATACAAATACACAATATTGGACACAGACTATAAAGGGCACAAAGTTTCATTCACTATTGAAAGTCAAAAACTTGTTTCCACTGTTTTATTGTGTGCCTGTAATTAATTGACTTATCGTACGATAAATAAAAATGAACTCGATGAATTCCCATTACATGAGGATGTGACTAGCAGTTTGAAAGGATGTACTTGAATTATTATTATATATTATCATTATGTCAGTGGTCTAAAATGGTCATACAACGGTGCCGACAATATTATCGTTTATCGCAATAATTTCCGGGAAAATGTGTCCAACAAAATTAATTATGGTGAGAGGCCGATACATGTAACACACACACACAAACACATCTACAGACTTACTCCAAACTGCCAAATATATTAATTAACACACTCTCACTTCATATACTCGTTGACTCTATTTGGGCCTAGTAGAACAACAAGCAGCAGACTTTTACTTTTTTTATCATTTCTACTGGTTCTTAGATCTGAGCTTGCGCAAACACGGGTCGGCAGTTGCGAGAGAGTATTTTTGTTGGGTAATCTATGGTAGGGCCCCATACAGCGGTGGGGCTCAAGTCAGTATTTGCAATGTAATTACATACACGCTCCCCTTGACAGCGAAACGCCACGCGTGAGGTTTCGATTATTTCCCGTCTCAATCCAAATGGAACTGTATGAAATAAAAAGGCACATTTGTCTTGTAGTAATAAAAAAGGGCGGACCTGGAGCCAATCCTGCAGCTTCCCCCACAGGGAAAGAGGGAGACATGCTGAAACCCAACCCCTGCTGGGGGGTCTGGGGGGATTCTCCCCCAGGAGATTTTTTTTGTTTTAGTTTTGAATAGGCTACTAACATAAAATACACATTCTGGTTCTCTCTTGAGAAGAAAAATAATATGAATTTATTACTCCACGACATATTAAAAAATTAATGCCATTTTAGTTTTGTGTTACTTTGTTCTGAAAGCTGAACCTGCTGCTCCTCACAGAGAGAAGAGGGAAGAGGCTGTGAATTAAGTTACATTGTGGTAAAGGGTGATAGCCCCATTGTTCTGTGTGTCAAAAATGAAGACAGACCTTTTTTTAATATAAAAGAAACCAAATGATTATTACATCAACTAAATTGAACAGTAATTCACATCTCATAACAAAATAAGCTAAGGCGGACTACTTGCATTCGGTGACTTCATTTTTTGTTTTGCGGTCCATATCTCATTAAAATATCTAATGTTAGTAACTATTAAGACAAAATGGGGACAATTCTGTTCTAATGTAGTTTGACCATGTAACTGCTGTGCAGTCCAGACATACTGATAAAATAGGGCCTCTACCCAGGGGTTAAATTGGGCCGGGGCAGTCCGGGGCTCAGCCCCGGCACATAGGACGATGCTCTGACGTCATCGCCCTCGCTCATTTGTCATTTGTTTAAGCCATAATGTCCAAAACATCTCTCGTTCTTAATATAGACTTTATTTAGGGTCGATATGTGTTGACTTTAAAATTTAAAATAGCAGATCTCTGTGACAGGGTATCGTTTTCCGCTTAGTGAACGTGTGTCTCTGCTCCGATCAGGAGCTGCAGGCACGTGGCTCCCTTCGTGCAGAGAGTCTGCAGCGGTGTGTGTGTGTGTGCAGTGGTACCGCCAAACCACCGACCCCGTCTTGTAACACGGAGGCCGTTTCCTACACCATCCAGGGCCGGTTCTAACCAATTTGCTGCCCTAGGCGAGATTTTAGCTGGTGCCCCCCCCTGCCAGAAAATCGTTCAGTAGAACAAATAAAAGTATCCAAGGAATACACAATAGAATATATACAAAATAAATGAAAAATCTCTACAAAAGACCAATGCACTACAAAAACAGAAACGTATTGACATAAGTCATATACATCAAAGGCTTCAAATGTATTCAGTATATATGAACATGTTTTAATTGGGGTGAGGACATTCACATCCTCTAGGGGGGGTCCGGGGGTATGCCCCCCGGGAAGAAATGTTTGAACATTTAAAGTAAAATGCTTCAATCTGGTGCACTTAGAGCACACATTACTAGAGACCTGATCTAGGGGGTACAACGGCCCGTCCACACAGCGGCGTGCATTGATGCTTGCCAGCGGGCGTGTCTGAAACTCGACCAACAACCAATCACATGAATCTCCCGCCCCTGACATACAAGCAGCGGGTTTGATTGACTAGAGCTTGTACTGGCATATGATTCAATTGGCTGACGCTTCTGCCGTGGCTTCAAAAACTTGAACATTCTCAACTTTTGCAGCGAGCCACGCCAGCAACGTGACGTCACCCCATTCAAAGTGAATGGTGAAGCTTTCAACGCACGCTGCTGTGTGGACGGGCCGTAAAACACCCATATGAAAAAGATTGGTTTACATTTTAATAATCAAATAAGTATGTGAACCTAACCCATAGCAAATAAATGCAACTTATTTTATTTTTTGTTGTTCATTCATATCTTATTTTACCTAGTTAACGTTTATTTTTGCATATTTTTGTCTCCTCTCAAGTTTTAAACGATATTTTTGGTTTTACTGTCCTAAATGATTTCAACCTGTTTATACCAATAATTATAAAAGAGTGCCTTGAAATATTGTTTACATAAATTGCATTTATCTCTCTCGCTCGATCCCACACCCACTTTGGCTGTGAGCTGCGGACGCCTGATAAGCCAACACCCCCCACTTTCATCACTTACAGCGCCCATCGTACAGGGCAAATTAAAAGTGTAACCGGGGTGAAAAGGGTGTTACCTTGACTTAATTATGAATGTTATTACATCAAGGCTGAAAATTAGGATGAGCGCAAACAGTCAAAATGTCAGATCTGGCCCTAGGCGACCGCCTATGTGTCTATGCCAAGAAGCGGCCCTGTACACCATGCTAAATATGTCTGCATAAAACTGAGTTATGATCGGTCATAATAACACAGAATTTGGTGATGATTAAATAGTTTACAGTGAGATTTACTCCCATACCTTTGGCCATACTCACGCAGCCCTACAAATGAATTGAGATTTCCAGACAAATGTTCTTTAGCAAGTGTGCAGAGCAGTGTTGATTTAAAAAAGCAATTTGAAGGTTGGATATTTGTAAACCTTTTTTTGTGTATATATATATTAGGGCTGTGCGATTATGGCAAAAATCATAATCACGATTATTTGGGTCAATAATTGATATCACGATTATTTTGACGATTATTCATTGACCATTTATTGAACTTTAAAACAAATAATATTTTACCAATAAACAAGATCAACAAATATGTTGGAGCGCACCTCCAAAACCATACTAAACATATATTATTAATATGATAAATAAAAATAAATTAGACCAAAATAAATTAAATCAAATATGTTGCAGTGCACTGTCACAACCTACTGAAAACTCCTTAACATATAGCCAACATTTTTGGTAAAACATATTCAACATATTCCACTAGCCAACCGTCATGGTCCAGAAGTAACAGGAAATAAATGTTGAACTACAATTTAAGACCAAATAAAAATGTTTAGGCCACCGTGGCACATGCTGGTAGGGCTGCTCATGTCATCTCTTAAAGATGTTTTGCCAGAAACAGCAGCCTGTTGACATGGTCTGGTTTCAGAGATGAGCGCAGGCAGGTGACAAGCCACCTGTACTGAAGACCCTCAGCCACGCCCCGACACATGGGGTGACGCCGGCCAATCACAAAGCTTTGATGCGTTCAAGTGCATTATTCTGGCACAGGAAGATTATGTTACAGGACATTAACGATAAAACAGAATATTGTTGTTCTATTTTTAGACACATCTCGCGATCGACTGGTTGGGCACCCCTGGGCTCGACCATAGGTCTGTTGTGGTAGCAAAGTAGTCAGCTGAGCCACATCTCTCTCAACTTCCCCACGGCATTTGTCATATAGTGCAGGCAGCGCAACCTGCTGAAATAATACCGAGACGGCATCGCGTAACGCTTGTCCAACGTGTTGACAAGTTGCTTAAAGCCCTGGTTGCTAACAGGGCTAACTGGGCACATATCTTTAGCGATGTGAAATGTAATGACAAAGTACTTAGTGGAAATAGTTTTACCCTTCTTTTTAACGAGTTGCTGCTCTTGTTCTGACATCTTCGCTCGCGCTGAACACTCACAACACATGTCACTCCCACGTGGCCGAGTGGGCTTTTAGGGAGGGGCGAAAGCGCACCCAGCAAAATAATCGTATTTTGTCAATTATGCTGTTTTCATAATCGTCGCAAACCATAATCGTAATCGCGATTAAAATACGATTAATTGCACAGCCCTAATATATATTCATAATTTAAGATGTAAATGAATTCCAGTTTATTTGTAGTACTTTCTATTTTTATTGTGACATTTGGTGGCATCAATGTCTGCTTTTGATACAGATAATGGAGCAGTTGCTTTAGGGCCACAGTGTAAGCCTATATCCCTTAAGGTCAAATAATGAGATCCTCGATCATGTTGATTCGGCCACAACAGAAAAAAAAAATAAACTCTCGCTCTCTCCAGAGGGGCAGGTCAGCCAAAAAGGCCAAACGGGCCGTTGCCCTGGCAACATTAGCCCGTACCTGTGCACGTCCCTGCACCTATCAATTGATATGTAGATCAGACAGCTGTGAATCAGTGTTGGATAGCAGCACTGCAGCTGCAGTTACACAACAGTCTTTTTGTCGATGCCTGTCTGGTCACTAGAGGACAGCACAGCTGGTTTAACCACCCCAGACCAGTTTCAAGCAGAAAGCAACACAGCATCCAGGTGACACACACATTCTGTCAATACTTTGCTATAGAAGAAAGATAAAAACACAATGTACAGTAGAAGGTGATGGTGAGGGAGCTGCAGGGTTGTTTTTCAGAACAAAATACTGCATGTTTGTTCCAGATGTTGAGTCTGCCACATGTGTCAGCCTGAAACAAGTGAGAGCCGCACTGACACTCCAGCACTGCTAAAGGAAATGACCATAAACATGAATACAGCTTCTATCAGAGGAGCAGGCTGGGGTGCTCTCCATGCCTGTGTTTGTGGACAAGCATCTCCTGCAGTATGACAAATAAGTTCATCACAGCCATTTCACATATTCTTGCTAAAGTGTGTTTAACATCAATAATTAGCTCTGAATAATGAGATGTGTTTCCTTTATGGAAGTACTTTACATAGAATAAGGGAGGGGTGGATTTACCATTAGTGAGCTACGTAGGTAAATGTGATGGCTGTTTTAAATATAGGTATTGCTATTTCCTACATTAATGAGTTCAAAGTGTTCAAAGTGACGCTATGAACACGGATGTCAGATTTGCAGCTATGTTGTAGTTCTTTAAATGCATACAAATCCAGTTAATGAAACTTCATATTTATATTTCACATAAAGTGCCTTAGCCCAGTAGAAGAAGTTGAGAATGCTTGCATTCCATTTTCTACTGGAAAGACTAAAGGAGAGATGAAGGAGCCACTGCACCACAGCTCAGGCTAACATCCAGACGGTGAGTATAGAACAGATGCTGAGTGGGTCCAAACGGTTCTGATTCTGCTCATCGATACACTTTTCAGAAACTTTTAGACCACATCAATCATATTCATTCATATTCACAATTCACTTCATTCCATTTGTATAACCACCAAAATGGTGGTGCTCTGACATTTCATCAGTGTTGAAGAAGATATACAAACATCAGCGTCCTCATCTGGAGAACTAAAAGGACCTCTTGGATGAGTACGCTAATGAGCTCAGATGTGTCTACATGCTGTGGAGTCATCACATGATGAGGACTAACTGACTTTAGAAGATCATGCTGAAAAAAATGTCATGTCATCAATATGCAGGTAGAAAATATATTGAATAGTTCATTCATAAATCTATTGAAAAAACACTATTGAGGAACTTTTCTGTCTTTATAAACCATGGCACACACAACCCTTTTGTCCCTTTTTCCTTTGGAGATTGAGCTGTTGCCATGGTGAAAGGTTGGAGATGTCAGCTGCATTTTAACTCAGTTCTGAACGTGGTTCTCTCTGAGGTTTAGCAACGACTGAAAGTGTATGTGAAAATCTGTGACATCATG
This sequence comes from Chaenocephalus aceratus, assembly GCA_023974075.1. Lineage (NCBI taxonomy): Eukaryota > Metazoa > Chordata > Actinopteri > Perciformes > Channichthyidae > Chaenocephalus > Chaenocephalus aceratus. The sequence continues at coordinate 74,314 of JAMFTG010000464.1, read as the reverse complement.
CTGTGACCATGTTAAAGGCAGGATGTGAAAGTAGAGAATGGTCCTGAAGAGCATCTGTCCCCTGCTCCCAAAGTCAAAACCTTCTCCTTCACTTAGCATGCACAAGTGATGGCCACACTGCCAAAGCCTTCTTGGAGAGACTGTGAAGAGGAGGTCTAAGGGAAAGGGGACGTGGACAACAGTCCCGATTTTTGGAACCTTACAAATAGAGAATCACAGTTCCTTTATCGTCCCACAGTGGAGACAGCAACATTGTTACAGCAAAGTATAGATGGACAAAAGAAATAGAGGTTTGATAAAAGGCATGCACATAATGTAAACAATAAAAATGATGACGATGGTAGATAAGTAAGTATTTATAAACAGCAGTATTTATAAAATAAAATAATTGTAGAAAGAAGTGTGGTACATAAAAGCAGTAAAATGATATGAGTTACATACAGATTGTTGTTACAGTAATATATGGCCTAACTAAGAACTAGCAGCCAGTAGTAATAATCTTAACTAGGAACATATTGCATGTTGCTCAACAGCGGTGTCAAAGTCTCTGTTGTTTTGTTTTAGTTTGAGTTTTTCTTTTTTTTACATTATTGCACATTGATGTTATTTCTCAATAGTGTTGTTTTGAGTGTGGGAGTTGTCATGTCTAGGAAACTAATAGTGAAAGTTTATTCTTTATGTTAGTTTTGTCATGTCCCTTTGCCTGTGCTTTATGTTTATTCCCTTAATTAATCATCCCTCTCATTTCAGGCCTCCACGCTCCCCGCCCCCTTTGGTCTCCTGCGTCCTTGATTGTTTTCCCCGCCCTGATTGTTTCCACCTGTGTCCCCTTTACCTGTGTATATATTGTGGTAGCTTCCTCCTCCTGTTCATTGTCAGTTCGTTGTCTTACTATGACCCACGTTCCTGATTACCTCACGGACTTCCCACGGATCTACCTCATTGATCACTTGCTAGTTTTCCTCGAAAGAGTATATTTGTTTTCCTTGTTTTGATTACTGTGCTAAATTCCAGTAAAGTCTTTATTTTGAAAACACTATCTGAGTCGTGCAATTGAGTTCATGCCTCAGAGTCTCTCCTTGACAGTACGAACTGACCATTAAAATGAACTCAGCCGACTCAGACCAGCTAAAGAACGCCATCCGCTCTCAGGGCCAACGTCTTGGGCAACAAGAAGAGCAGATGGCCGCCATACAGCACGGAGTGCAGCACCTATCCAACAGCCACGGGGAACTACAATCATCGGTGACAACCCAGGTGAATCTGCTGGCAGCTGAGGTCCAGCGTGTGCTCACTCACCTGCAGGCTGCTTCTCCTCCCACGACTCCCCCGGTTCCGGCGGCGACCGGTTCCGATCCCAACCGGTCTACTGAGCCGCACAGTACTTCCATGCGTCTGGCTCCACCCGAAAAATACTCCGGAGACTCGGAGGGCTGCCGGACGTTCATTGTGCAGTGTGAGTTACACTATCACCACCAACCGGCTGCTTTTCCCACGGACAATTCCAAAGTGGCTTTCATGATCTCCCATCTCTCCGGCCGAGCAGCAGCGTGGGCTACGGCAGAGTGGTCCCGAGGCTCCCCCATCTGCGGGTCTCTGGAAAACTTCATAGACACTATGAGAAAGATCTTCAATCAAACCACGCCGGGCAGGGAAGCAGCTCGGGCTCTGATTAAGCTGAAACAACATCAGCGGAGTGTGGCTGACTACGCCATCGAGTTCCGGACTATGGCAGCCGATAGCGGCTGGAACTCCGCTGCATTGTTTGACGCTTTTGTCAGCGGTCTCTCGGATTCCCTACAAGACCAGCTGGCGCCTCTCGATCTGCCCGCTGACTTGGACTCTGTCATATCCATGGCAATACGGATAGACAATCGTTTGACGGAGAGGAGAAGGAATAAATCCAAGGATGCGGTTGATCCGCCTCCCCAGAGGAGACGCTCGCCGCTGGATACTACTTCTTCTTGGAGGCCCCGTCACCCCTCACCTGCGTTCCGGACAACAGCGCCCCCTGGCTCCGTGGAGGAGCCAATGCAGTTGGGCCGCGCCAAGCTTTCGATGGCAGAACGTCAGCGTCGATTAAAGGAGGGTCTGTGCTTCTACTGCGGGCAGCGCGGACATCCACAAGCGGCTTGTCCGGTAAAAGAGGAGGCTCACCAATAAAGAGGAGTACGTTGGTGAGCCGGATCTCTTCCTCTGACTTTCCTCCTCGCACCCTGACCCGCATCCAGGTAAAAAGAGACAATGTGGTTACTCATGGTGCACTCATTGACTCAGGGGCAGACGAAAGTCTGATGGATTGGGGTTTAGTTAAAAGATTGGACATAAAAACTAAACCTCTACCCCAGCCTCTTGAAGCGAGTGCTCTCGATGGGCGGCTGTTGTTTAAAGTGACTCACCAAACAGAGCCTTTAGAAATAAGATGTGATGATGACCATCACGAGACAATGTCATTTCACTTGTTTAATTCAGCCCAACATCCACTCATTTTGGGGTTTCCCTGGTTGAAACTTCATAACCCTCACATTGATTGGCAATCTGGGAGGGTGGAGGGGTGGGGAAAGAATTGCAGAGATCACTGTGTTAAGCAGGTAGCGGAGATTGACAGAAGAGGTAACACTGGGAGGGTTAGGCAGGGAACTATCCCAGAAATATATTTTCCTGATGTTCTTTCAGTCCCTTCCTGCTACCCACGATTTAAGTGAAGTATTCAGTAAATCCAGGCTCTGACTCTTCCGCCTCACCGCCCTATGACTGTGCTATCGACCTGATTGCTGGGTCTACAATTCCTAAGGGTCGACTATATGCTATTTCAGGACTTGAGAAGGAGGGCCATGAAGGACTATATTGATGCCTCCCTCAAAACAGGCCTTATTCGCCCTTCCTCATCACCAGCAGGAGCGGGTTTTTTTTTGTTGGGAAAAAGGATGGGTCTCTTAGGCCCTGTATTGACTACTCACCTCTCAATGACATTTACGGTTAAAAACCGGGTACCCCCTTCCTCTCATCTCGTCAGCCTTCGAGCAGCTTCAGGGAGCCAAGGTTTTCACCAAGTTAGACCTGCGTAACGCTTATCATTTAGTCAGGATCAGGGAGGGCGATGATATGGAGACGGGCTTTCACCACCCCCTTCAGGCCACTATGAATACCGTGTAATGCCATTTGGATTATCAAATGCTCCTGCTGTGTTCCAGGCTATGATCAACGACGTGTTGAGGGAGTTTCTGAACCGTTTCGTTTTTGTATATCTTGACGACATTCTGATCTACTCCCCTGACCTTGACACCCATAAACAACATGTCCGCCAGGTTCTACAAGAGCTGCTCAAGAATAGGTTGTTTGTCAAAGCAGAAAAATGCGAATTCCATGCAGAGACAGTCACTTTCTTGGGCTTCATCATTTCGCCAGGTCAGGTTAGGATGGACCCAGAGAAGGTTAGCGCAGTAGCTTGTTGGCCTACCCCTGACTCTCGTAAGAAAGTGCAGCAGTTTTTAGGCGTTGCAAATTTTTACAGACGTTTTGTGCGGAGGTTCAGTGCTATTGCAGCCCCTCTTCATGTCCTCACGTCCCCTCAAGTGCCTTTTTTGTGGTCTCCTCAGGCTGAGGAGGCTTTTTCTCGGCTTAAAGGAATGTTCACCTCTGCTCCCATTACTCACCTTGCCGGACACCACTCGTCAGTTGTGGTAGAAGTGGATGCCTCCAACGAAGGGGTGGGAGCGGTCTCTCCCAGCGACTACAGAAGGACAACAAACTTCACCCCCTGCGCTTTCCGTCCAGGAAGCTCTCCCCAGCAGAGAGAAATTACGACGTGGGAACACCGTGAGTTGCTGGCCGTGAAGCTGGCACTGGAAGAGTGGCGGGCATTGGTTGAGGGAGCCGAGCAATCCTTTCGTGGTTTGGACCGATCACAAAAACTTGGAGTATATAAGAAAGGCCAAAAGACTGAACTCCCGCCAGGCCTAGGTGGACCTTGTTTTTCAACCGTTTGACTTTGTTCTTTCCTTCAGGCCGGGGTCTCAGAATGTCAAGCCTGACGCCTCTGTCCCGTCTGTTTGACCCTGTGACTGCAGTCAAGGAGCCGGAACCCATCATCCAATTAAACCGGGTGGTAGGAGCGCGACTTGGTCAGTAGAGAAGGAGGTAATACGAGCCAATGCTGGAGCTTCTACACCAAGGGGTTGCCCGCCTAACCGGCTTTTCGTTCAGGAGGCCGAGCGACCACAGGTGATCCACTGGGCTCACACTTCGCTGCTCACCTGTCACCCTGGAGTCAAGAGAACTATGTTCATCATAAAACAACGTTTCTGGTGGACATCCATGGAGAAGGAGGTGAAGGAGTATGTGGAGGCGTGCCCTGTCTGCGCTCGAAACAAGACCTCTTCCAGGGTGCGAATAGGACTATTACAACCACTCCCTATTCCCAACAGACCCTGGTCAGAGATCTCCATGGACTTCGTCTCTGGCCTGCCCCTCCTAGAGGTAAAACCACAGTTCTTACGGTAGTGGACCGTTTTTCGAAAATGACACATTTCATTGCTCTGCCCCCAAGATGCCCTCAGCGAAGGAAACGGCTGAGGTCATGATGCATAATGTGTTTCGGCTTCATGGTTTCCCAAAGGATATTGTCTCCGACCGGGGCCCCCAGTTTGTGTCACGCTTCTGGAAGGAGTTCTGCTGCCTCATCGGTGCCACGGTCAGTCTCTCGTCAGGATACCATCCGGAGTCTAACGGCCAGACAGAGCGCCTAAATCAAGAACTGGAGACCTGTTTGCGCTGCTTGGTGTCCCAGAATCCATCCTCCTGGAGCGAGCACCTCACCTGGGTTGAGTATGCGCACAACATCCTCCCTACTTCTGCCACGGGCCTGTCCCCATTTCACTGTGTTTATGGCTACCAGCCGCCACTGTTCCCAGCCACGGAGAGGGAGGTCACGGTCCCGTCTGCCCACGCGCTGGTCAGGCGTTGTCGGCGCGTGTGGGCTGCGGCTAGGAAGATCCTCTGCAGGAATTCACAACTGGTGAAAAGAGCAGCAGACCGAAAACGCCGACCAGCTCCTGTATACCAGCCAGGCCAAAAAGTCTGGCTTTCTACACGAGACCTTCCCCTCCACGTACTCTCCCGTAAATTGGCTCCCCGGTTTGTGGGTCCTTTTTCCCATCACCAGGTCATCAACCCGGGTTTCAGGAGACTACGGCTTCCCAGGTCCATGAAGGTACATCCACCCTTCATGTAGGGAAACTAAAACCCTTGAAGGAGAGCGCTATGGTTCCCACCGCCAAACCCCCCCGCCCCCCGGATGATTGATGGAGGTCCGGTTTACACCGTCAGAAAGATATTGGCTAGTCGGAAAGGGGTAGAGGGCGACAGCTACTGGTTGACGGAAGGGTATGGCTCCGGAGGAGCGGATATGGATTCCTTCCCGCTTCGTCATAGATAAAAGCCTCATTGAGGATTTTGACCGCCTCAACTCAGAGGAGCCTTGGCCGTCAGAGCCGTCCTAGAAGGGGGGGGGTACTGTCATGTCTAGGAAACTAATAGTGAAAGTTTATTCTTATGTAGTTTGTCATGTCCCTTTGCCTTGTGCTTTATGTTATTCCCTTAATTAATCACCCTCTCATTTCAGGCCTCCACGCTCCCCGCCCCCTTTGGTCTCCTGCGTCCTTGATTGTTTTTCCCCGCCCTGATTGTTTCCACCTGTGTCCCCTTTACCTGTGTATATATTGTGGGTAGCTTCCTCCTGTTCATTGTCAGTTCGTTGTCTTACTATGACCCACGTTCCTGATTACCTCACGGACTTCCCACGGATCTACCTCATTGATCACTTGCTAGTTTTCCTCGAAAGAGTATATTTGTTTCCTTGTTTTGATTACTGTGCTAAATTCCAGTAAAGTCTTATTTTTGAAACACTATCTGAGTCGTGCAATTGAGTTTATGCCTCAGAGTCTCTCCTTGACAGGAGTCTGGTTTGTTGCTATTCAATTGTTCGTATTAGCATGATAACCCTCTGCCATACAACTTGAATGATGCATTTAAATACATTTTAGTGGTACTTTGATAATAAACAGGGAAATCCTATTCAGTTAAAATTCTGTCTCATGACATAACATCTGTCTCATATGACATAACATCTGTCTCATGATGACAATAACATCTGTCTCATGACCATCTCATAACAGATTCCAGTTCCTCCCAGTCAGAGCTCGTCCTACATCACTTTATGATGTGCGGCGCTCCTCCGGGCAGAAGAAGATGCATGATTGTGTAACTCTTACACTCTAAACCGGTTTCATCCAGTCACGAGGTGTTGCCAAGAAACCGGCTCTGTGCCTATGTGCGTGCATGGCTGTGTTTGCGTGTGTGTGTCCTGCGTGTATTTGTGGGAGCGTCTGTGCATTTGTGTGTGTTTGTTTGTGTGAAGGGTCAGATTTCCTTCGCTGTGTGAAAGCAGATAGCTGGATTTTTCCTGTTCCTGCTGCCAGTGTTACGTAAGAGAGAGAGAGCAGACAGCCTTTGTGCTCATATTTCTCTTACATACATTGATTCTTTATCAAGAAGTTATATCGTCATAGTCACTGTTACTAATCAACAATGAGCAGCCCCTGTGAACTGGCTGGTAGGCCGACTGCAGGACTTAGTCCTGAGCCCTTAGAAAAGCTGCATTTCTCTTAGACATTATTCCAGTTTAAAGTGACTGACTGAGTTATACTGCATAATACACTGTCGCAGGAATGAGTCCTAAAAACAGAAATGGGTTAGCATTCACCCCTTCTGATTCCCTCGAGGTATGTTTTTAATAGTGTGTTTGGTTGTTACCCTGAATCAGGTCTGTGGTTACAAGCTGAAGAGATTTGAACGTTTTTTACGAAATAAAATACGTCAGTAAGTACCCCACTGGTTGATTTAAAGCGGGGTCTAAATGAGCAACCCAGTCTCACGGCATTTCGTGTTATAGTCACGACATGTAATCTATTGATTCGTGTTCACCACACGATTTCCCCCTTTTTTTTCGTGTCACACAGAACGATTTTTAAAAGCCATGTATTTCTATTGGTAGTATGTTTCGTGCCTGCGTCTTTTTGTCCGTTCGGGTCTTGGAAGACCGGAAGCTGTGGGGTTCATAAAAACATGTTCTTACTCAATATCAAGCCACGATTACTGTTTTTATCTTAAATCGTATAATGTCGGACTTTTTTGTCGTCTGTGAGGAAAAGAAATGGCTCAGAGCCTCAGGATACTGAAATCTGTATTTTTTTAAATCTTTTTTTCCTTCTAATTTGTTATTCTTTTCAAAATAACACACTGTTATTTACTCACCAATAACACACAATTATCCTTGCTTTTATTTATTGGTGTAATTCCATAATCTCGGGCTTTTTTGGCGTCCGTCAGGAACTGAATTTCAAAATAAAAATAACCGGAAACAGACGTAGGCCTATAAGGGACATTTCGAGCATCATTGTGATACACAGCCACTGAACTGATTACCCAAGATCCTCAGCTATGGTTTTAAGCTCGCTGATTGGATGTTTTTAGCCGCAATGCATGTAGGGATATGGTGTTCATGCCATATCAAATCCGATTTTAAAGAAAATAATACTTTATTCCGAGTGTTCTTGCTTTTTTCTCTTTGAAAGTCATCACATAACGGCATTGTAATACACGGTTCGGCTGCATTACATATTACAGATCTGCCGTAGTTCTTTATTTAGAGAGCCCTGATGAGAAGACCTTTGGAAAAACTGGAAGAAATGCCGCCTAAACTGTTTGACGTGGATCATAAATATATCAACAATTAAACAACATCTTCAATTTCTCTTCACACAATACGTCTCCTTGCAGTATCAACACTAATTCGGCTGACTTTTACATTTGATCTAATTCATAGATAGGTTATATTTACACCATAACGGTGCACAGCTGATAGAAAAGCACTTGTAGTTTTTTAAGACATTACTGATTTTCTTGAATGTAAGAATGTAAATACTGAGTCTGAAATAATATAGCAATATGCTGTAAATGATGTGAAAGCATGCATAAAACTATACATCTTCAGATGTTGTACATACATAAGTGTCCTACACTAATAATACTAAGTTATTATGGCTGTGTGTACCTTGTGTGCACCGCCTAGTGGTTAAAGCATGTTATTGAATTATTGTTTTATGTGTTATATTTGATGAAAAAAATATTAAGACATACTTTCATAGGGGGAAAGTAGAAGGTTTGTGATAGAAATATAGAATATAAAAAATCAAGAAGATACTGTAAGTGATCTCTACAATAAAACAGTTTAGTGCACGATGTACAAAGATATTAATAGGAGGAGGTGCAAAACAGACAAACAAATTAACCTTTATTTAAACATTAAATAATACTTTAGATTAAGGTCTTATTTTAAATAACAAAAAAGCTTTGGGGGTATCAACAGATAAATATTAAGCCTGACAAAGTACTTAACGTCTAATATATTGCTTTCCTGCAATGTTAACTATGTTGAAGCACTTATTTTTAACCTGTTAAGCCCCAAGGTCCCCGCCGGCGGGTACTTATTTTTATTTATTTTCACAACACTGTGTCTCAGGGGATCTTAATATTTAAGAACCTATTCATGTGTTATACCAGATTAACGGGAATAATCTCAGCTAACTGACGATACAAACTATTTTTACCAAAACAAAACACAAGTCTCATAAGAAGCATCTAAATGACCCCTGAGCGAAAGATGCTGACGCACTTTGGCACAGAACTCAAGATAAAAGATACCCTTATTACTTATCGTAGCTGCACATACAAGATATCCGATTAAAGCTGAGGTTCCACAGATTATTTAGGTATATATATCATCACTGAGTGATCTGAACTCTTGACAGGGGAAGCAAACACAGACATCACAACACTTACCTTTACGGAGCTTTTACGGGAGATCGTCTCACCGTAGCTGTCAATCTGATCAAAAGACGTGTTCCATGGCATTAAAACGAGAAAAAACGCGGCTGAATTGGTTCATCCATAGGTTGATAATGTTTCTCGGTAATATTTTTTTTATTTATAATCCATAATTCCATTTTTATGTAAAAATCGGAGAGTAAAAGTTAGCTGCTAATGGTAAGAGAGAGAGAGAGAGAGAGAGAGGAGAGAGAGAGGAGAGAGAGAGAGGAGAGAGAGAGAGAGAGAGAGAGAGAGAGAGAGAGAGAGAGAGAGAGAGAGAGAGAGAGAGAGACGGCCCGTAGCACTGGCTAGATGTTTGCCTAGGGCGCCAGATCTGGGGAGGCGCTGCGCTGGCAGTTCTGGGAGGGAAAAAAAACATTTTTGACCGTTGGTGCTCATCCTAATTTTCGGCCTTGATGTTAACAATATTCATAATTAAGTAAATGTAACACCCTTTTCACCCCGGTTACACGTTTCATTTGCCCTGTACGATGGGCACTGTAAGTGATGAAAATGTGGGATGTTGGCTTATCAGGCAACACAGCCAAAGTGTGAGTGAGCGAGGGAGAGAGAGAAGGGCGCACTGCCCGGTACCGGTGTTGTGCCGTAGATTGATGCCTTGCCGTAGATTGAAGCCTGTTCGTGGGGACGCGCAAACGTGACGTCATCGCCTGTATTGAGTGTCCGTCTAGTTTAATAAGCTTTTCTCTCTCTTTTGAATGATATATTTCCCATCAGATTAAACAGCAAACGGCTGAATAAATAATATGCATACAATTGCGAGGAGGCTCGTTTTAAGGACACTTTTCAGATAGTCACAATCTGCGTATTGGAACAAACTTCCGTTTTTTATATATACGTCTGCACATGAACGCACATACATTTCTTTACATTAACTAACACACCAACATCCTTATCGTTTCGTAGCTAATGCATGCTGGATATGAACCATGACCTCCCTTGGACTTCCTCTGACCTTTGCCAATCTCCCTCCTTCTCTCTCTCTCTCTCTCTCTCTCTCTCTCTCTCTCTCTCTCTCTCTCTCTCTCACTCTGTCTCTCTCTCTGCAGGTGACAGAGTGAATAAGAGCGGAGGGCAGTAGAGGTCTCGCACTTCCTCCTGTCTAGACGGTTCTGTCATGGCCTCCTCGTTGATTAGCCGTCAGTTTGCTCTCTCCCTGCAGAAGAACCTGCATCTCAGTGCTCCAGGTAAATGCAACTCTCCTTAATCCAAATGCTGACACTGCTGCAAATATATAACTTTACATTAACCTAGCATACGATGTGCATCCAATTCCTTTGCATTATGCTGTAGAACTGTTGCTACTTCAGAGATTGTATAGCTTTTATTAAAATTGGTAAGTTAGAAGCCCATGTAATGTTATAATACTTCTGATCTCCAAAGAAAGTATAAAACCATGTTTCCATGTGAAGTTCGAGTAGCATTATTTGATTTTGATATACTTTAGTAACCCCCGTGGGGAAATTGTTTCTCTGCATTTGACCCATCCTAGTGTTAGGAGCAGTGTGCTGCCATTTTAAACGGCGCCCGGGGAGCAGTGTAGGGAACGGTGCCTTGCTCAGGGACACCTCGGTAGCACTTGGTCTTGCCGGGACTTGAACTGGTGACCTTCCAGTTGCCAAGCCAAGTCCCTATCGACTTCGCCACCACCGCCCCAAAGAAGAAGTTCGAGAAGCATTATATAACCAGTGTTAATAGGGTTATTACTAAAGGTGCATGCCTCATGCAGGATGCGGTTATTCGAAGATGTGCATGCTCCACAGAGTCTCAAAGGTCCTCTCTCCTGTCAATCATCAATCTGGGTGGGTCACACTGCACTATCACAGAAGTGTTGAGAAACATTTTGAATGTCTTAAAAAGGATTATACAAGTTTCTTTCTGACACAATGGGTAAATGGAATTTTTCGGAAAATAAAGCTACATGCAAACTTTGTGTGAAATCGTTTGACATCTTCACCATGGAGGAGGCGGCATGTTCAAGGTCAAAAGCACTGTACCAAAAATGTAATTACATAACAACTAGCTGTTTGTCGGAACTCAGAAGTCTAGAAAATACTTTTATAGCACCCTCAAGGAGCTGTTCAAGTAGCATTTTGTGGAAACATTTTACTCAAAATGGTCACAATCGTATTATGACATGATCTAAAAATGAAAAATACGATTCATATCAGGGCACAAATGCGTGTTCCACTCCACACACAAACACCAACTGATTTGTACAAGTGTTAAATTGTTTTACAAATGCACACAACAAAACCTGAATAATATTTAACATTGAAAGTTGACATAGATTTGGTTAGATCCACATCAGTAACTGCATTTATTTCCAAAGTATGTAATGTTCAGTTTAAGTTTATCAAAAAACTATTTTAAAATGTGGTTCAAAATGAGGCGAGTTACAGACAATGTTGTAGTGATGTCTGCATCTCTGCATTCCTCTCTGTTTCCTAGTGGATCTTGTCCGCTCCAATATGTCTGCAGACATATAGCGGCGTCATACAGTAGTAGCTAATATCTATAGCTATGGTGTCCCAGTTAAAGAACACCACCTCGCCTATTTTACCCGTATATTGACAGGTAAACACATGTATGCCATGTGTGTGTGATTGTGAGAATGTTTTCTCTGTTTTCAGGGTGCAGATATGTCAGTAAGGCAGCACCAAAGACCCAGTTGGAGTATGACTACGATGGACCCTCCATGAAAACTTCAGTCCCTGGACCCCGATCAGAAGTAATGGACAGACACACACTTACACTCTTTTTCCCCTCACATTTTACACAGTGTGACTAACTCTGTTTTTCTGTAGGAGCTGAGAAAACAACTTGGACACATCCAGGTGAGCTGCGTGTGTGTGTGTGTGTGTGTCTGTTTAGCTATACATGTGAGGACCATATATTGAAAAACAACCCGTTTTGTGAGGACATTTTTACAGTGTTGTGCAGGGGTCTAAATGAGTCTGAAAACCAGTCAGTATCTGGTGTGAGGGGTAGGGGTAGGGGTAGGGGTAGGGGGTAGGGGTTAGGGTAATGTTGTGAATCGAGTGGCCCATGGTGGTGGTGGGGTTATGGTATGGGCAGGCGTATCTTATGGACGACGAACACAGACCACTCGATTCACAACATTACCCTAACCCTACCCCTACCCCTCACACCAGATACTGACTGGTTTTCGGACCCCCCCAATAAAGCAAAACTGCACGTTTCAGAGTGGCCTTTTATTGTGGCCAGCCTAAGGCACACCTGTGCAATAATCATGCTGTCTAATCAGCATCTTGATATGCCACACCTGTGAGGTGGGATGGATTATCTCGCCAAAGGAGAAGTGCTCACTATCACACATTGTTTCAGATTTGTGAACAATATTTGAGAGAAATGGTTATTTTGTGTCTATAGAAAATGTTTTAGATCTTTGAGTTCATCTCATGAAAAATGGGAGCAAAAACAAAAGTGTTGGGTTTATATTTTTTTCTCAGGTGCTTTGAGGTAACCCGATTACTTTAGATATCATCTGTCTGTGATTATTGTTTTAGTCAGTTACCACGTTAATACAGGAGGACTTCTGTTTTGCTCATGCTGTTCTTAATACAGAACATGTCTCTTCCCAGAATGTTGGTGCAATCAACTTCTTCTGTAACTACGAGGAGAGCAGGGGGAACTATCTGGTGGATGTGGACGGCAACCGCATGCTTGATATCTACACTCAGATCTCCTCCATCCCTATTGGTTAGTATTAAAATACATCTATAACAGAATAAACAAATCTCAGGAAATATCCTCTGCAGATACTGTAAGTCTTTGAAAGTTAAGTCTGTAAATGATTTTTAAACTGAGCGAGGCCCTCGATCTCCTCAGAGATCTGAGCCCACGTCCCAACCAGTCCTCAGGACATTCCTACCAGCGTTACTATCACGCATCAGAGAAATATGCTATATGCCATTTGAGTTCTATTTTTTTATTTCCAGAAATCTGCAGAGGTTACAATCATATTTGTGTGTAGAATTTTTGCAAAGAACAACAGCCAAGACAAAAGGCGTAAGAGGAAGAAGAATCATCTTCGAGATGCCCTGAGCAGAACGTAAGCATTGGGAGTCGGGCCAATCCAGGCGTAGCTGATCAAATCTAATCTAATCACTTCACTGAACTATGCTGCGTGTTCTCTAGCTCCCAGTGCAACACCACCGCTGCGCACACATTCCACTGCAGGGAAGGATTCATCTGTGTTTATGTCACACCTTTACCACTTAGTTGAGCAACACTTTTTCCAGGGTGTCCGCGGGGTCTTAAAAAGTATTAAAAGTTGATAAATCAATTTAGCGAAAATTAAGGCTATTAAAAGTATTAAAAAGTATTAAACGGCATTTTCCAAGGTATTAAGAAGGTCCACAGCAACGACAACATGAAACACCCTTTAATTTACTGAAACAACATGTCGCGAAACCCCCTCAAGGTGGCCCCATGCATAGCGTGCCATAAAATGCTGCTTCTTATTTTAAGTTTTGTTGCCTTGCTCCGCTCTGTGGGGGGGGGGGGGGGGTTATCTGCTGGTGGACTACCTGAGAGACATACAGCAGGAGAACACGCCGTCCACCGCGGAGAATAAACAGAAGGGCAACCATGCTCCGGGGTCTTCTTCGCTGCTTTGGTGTACTTTGTGGTGGCAGCAGCGCCACTTACAGGCCTGGCATATGTACTACAGCGTTTCCAGCATTTCCAGCGGTCTAGTGTGAACGGACACGTTAATGAATCGAATGCGTGTGAACGGAAGACTTTTTTGCGTTTGCGTATCCGTTTTAGGCCCATTCCCAAACCGCCCCCTACACCCTACCCCTCCGTTTGCGCGTTCACGCGGAGGGTCCGCCATATTGAGGGCTGTTCCAAAGCAACGAGTGTGGAGGGGGAGTGGGCTATCAAGCCCTCAAACAGCGAGTCTGCAGCGGTGCTGACTGGAGACCGGTCTCTACCTGACCGGAGTCACGCTGTGTGTGTCCTCAGGAAACAAGCTGTTAACAAGTAGTTCCAGCAAACATCCACTGATAAACTGCGATGTTAACAACCTCATGATGACCTCATATGTTTTTAACTTAGGATCAAACCTGCGTTTAGTCTAGAAAAAGGTAAATGTGTGCATTTTATTATAAAGTTGTGTATATTTACAGACCGTTGCAAAAACTAAGAAGCTTATAAACATCAGGTTTAAAACTAAAAGAGCTTTGAAACACAATGAAAGATGTTTGGAGTTTTATTTGAGTTATTCATTTAAACTTTTTGTCTAAGAGATGCTGATTTGAAACCGTTGTTAGATACAATTACGGCACTTCCTGTTTGTGCCGGAGAGAGGGGAGGCCGTCCCAAAGCTTGCTGCTGTGTTTACTCCCTCCATCTGACAGGAGGAGCCTCGTTGAGCTGCGAGTGTGGCTACAGACGGAGTTCACTCCGTCACGGAGGGGTAGGGTCGAGGGAGTGGTTTGGGATTGGGCCTCACTGTATGTAAATGTACCTCGTGGGGCCGGGGTCTAAGCCAAACGATATCCGGTCACAGAGATCTGCTATTTTAAAGTAAGGTCAACACATATCGACCCTAAATATAGTCTATATTAAGAACGAGAAAAGTCTTAACATTTATATCGTTTTTGTAAACGTATGACAAATGTGTGAGGGTGATGACGTCAGAGCATCGTCCTCTGTGCCGGGCTGAGCCCCGGACAGCCCCAGCCCAATTTAACCCCTGGGTATTTGAGAGGGAGCTCCTATATGCCATTGCCGCTGAAGCTCAGCAACGTTTCATATATTTCATAGTTCAAAGTTTTGTCAATTGTTTTGTTTATTGGTCAAATACTGGTTTCTACTGGTTTCTGATGGTTCTACTGGAATGAAAGAGCACAGAGCGCAGAAGCAACAAAGCAGCATGCTGCATTAACCCTGACCTTCACAGAGAGGTGGAAGGTCATGTGGAGAGGAGGCTTCAGTCGTCTGTCTGCACTCTGTTTAGTTGAGCTATCTTACAATCAATATAGTCAATGTGAGGTCAAGTGTGTCGCCAAGGTAACCGGTTAGAACTCCAAGTTGCGATGAGGTCTTAAAATGTATGGAGAGGGTCTTAAAAGGTATTACATTTGACTTCAGGATTCCTGCATACACCCTGATCTCTCAATCGTTCTGTCACTCAGTCAGTGTAAGTCCAGTGTAATGTACAGAAGCTAGTGTTGCTGTGTTTAGCTCTAATGAATGGCTCGATGCTCGAGGTCTGAGGGCAGGCTCCCACACACTAAGCATAGGTGACTCAGGGTGCGAGCTCGGTTCAATGTAAAGGATTTGACATCTCCTGGAGAGGCTGTAATGGTTAACCACAGCAGGCAAGGGCAAACACAGAGCAGTCCTTTCCCAGGATCCTTTGCACTCAGTCACACAATCACAGCTGATTTCATATTCTTCGTAATAAAAGAAGACAAATATGAAGGCTTGGAAGCAGCTCTGTTGCTCTCTGTGACTGGATATGAGAGCAGTGCTCCTGGTTTCTCGCTGCAGTCTTCCGGTCTGGTTCACGTTGTGCTCCAGGCCCAGGGCCCCCTCACAGGGGCTTCTGTTGGAGCCAGGAACTCACACACCTCATTCATTCAGTGCTTGAACACTGGGGTTTGGAACTATTCGGCCTACTTACTTCCCAGAATGCATAATAAATACATGTATTTGAGATGTTATCAGGCCAAAGGTCCCCGAGTATTCAAATCCACTCTTTCATGTATTTTATACATAAACATGAGTCCCCTCTGTGTGAAGAGACTCTGAAAGTTTAAGGGACGAAGACCCCCGCTTATCTCTTTATGTCCTTTATTTCATCTTTATACAAACTGAAAATGAGCTGATCAGATGTTGGTGGGTTGTGCAGCCATTAGCCAATCAGCAGCCAATGCAGCCCCACATGGTCCCCTGAATGTCCTCCTCGAGCACCATTGTGTTTCTTTAAGCCAGTCGTCTCACGGTGGCCAGCAGCAGCTCTCTAGCATTTAAAGCTTGTGTTCTTTACATGGGTGGGTGTATCGATGTGTTTAAAGGAGGATGGTGTTTTTAGGCTACGTAACAAGATTGACATGAAAGTGGAGATGTCGAGAGAGAACGGATGTCTTGTGTTTCTTATTATTATGGGCTATGGCCTAGAGATTTGCCCTCCAGCGTTCAGATGAACTACATGCCCTCTCTCTCTCTATCTCTCTCTCTCTCTCTCTCTCTCTCTCTCTCTCTCTCTCTCTCTCTCTCTCTCTCTCTCTCTCGCTCTCTCTCTCTCTCTCTCTCTCTCTCTCTCTCTCTCTCTCTCTCTCTCAATAGAAATCTGGAGAAGTGGGAGATAGTGTTGGTCCACTCTGATATCTGTTCCTGTTTGATATGGAGGGGCAGACCTGGCATACGTTTCTTGTGTTTCATGTTGTAGTTTGTATTCCTCTCAGTAACAAACAGTGAACTGAACCCTCGGAGGAATGCCGTTATAGAGAGCAGTGAGGGAGTGGGAGTATGGAAGCAGAACACTGCTCTCTGCTGGGGGGGGGGCAGGCCTGCAGTTTATGTAAGCTGGCCACTTCAGTTAAGGTAACATTCAAGATGCAAAGCTTTATTGTCATATCAACATAAAATAAAAGACACACATTGGCATCGCCATTTTGCTCTGCACACTCACAACTGTAATCTAACATGTCATGTCTCAAAGGTATAATTTGGCACGTGTGTGGAAAAATATCTGCGTGCGGATACATTCCTCCGACAAGGAACTCATCTTCTCAATCCAAACATCAGACATTTGAATCCCCATAATTCAGTCAAGTACTCTTACATCCCAAAAGCACTGAACAATTAGAAGGCTCTACTCTGATCAA
>JAMFTG010000464.1:0-52500 GCA_023974075.1 Chaenocephalus aceratus | reverse complement strand
TCTCTTTTCCTCCATACCCACATCTCTAAAAAAAAAAGGGAAAAAAGGGGGGGGGGGGCTGTAAGCAGATCCAGAATGGCGACATCCGGCCGACGTGAGACGTCCCAACCTATCGTCTCCGTATACAGTCGCAGCTGTGTGTCTGTGCATTCAGCAGCATGTCTGCTGGAGGCTTAGAGTAACGCTGTTATATATATAATACATATAATAATACATTTAATGTATATAGCGCTTCTCATCTGCCAAGGCATCTCGAAGCGCTTTGTTCCAGCGGTAAACACTTAAGAAAGAACATGTCAAGCTATGTGCTGTATCAGAAACAATGCGCGGCGTGTTTAGGGAGTAATATGCTGTGTGTTTACATTAGCAAGCATGCTAACACTCAGAGCTAGCGATGGAGCTAACGCTGTAGGCTACTGGAGAGAATATGTGTAACGTAATGTCCTTGTGAGAGAGAAAGGTTTGAGCTCCATACTGTTTCAGAAATAAAGCTTGGTTAGTGGTTAGGAGCATAACATGGCATTTAATCACCGCAGCCTTGAGCTGAGATCTCCCAGTAGCAGGGGAAAGCTGCGTGGCGCTACAAAGGGGCGTGGCTAGCAGCAGAATCAGCCTGTTCGCAACAGGGCTGCAAAAGAGGGGTATGAGCAGTAAGCGACAATGGGTGATCTGTTTGGTATTTTAAGCAAAAAACTTCACAGACATGTTTTGTACGGTGATAACCGGAAAAGCAGGACATGGGACCTTTAAAGTGGACCTATTATGCTATATTGGACAAATATATTGTAGGGCCATACATAGGTATGGCCCTACAATATATTTGTCCAATATAGCATAATAGGTCCACTTTAAAGGTCCCATGTCCTGCTTTTCCGGTTATCACCGTCCCCTTGTGTTATGAAGGTTTTTCTGTAAACGGTCTGCAGAGTCACAAACCCTCAAAGTACACCCTGTAGGGAGTAAAACTCTAACACAGAGAAGACCTGTCTCTGCTGCCCCAGAACGCCTCGTTCTTTCTTCCTGGGTATGGTGACATAACCATACCCAAATGGACCAATCAAGAGTTGATGTCACCCATTGAAGGGGCAGGAGAGGAACATCAGTGTCAGGGTGTGCAAGCTCTGATTTGCCTTATGCAAATATCCAACAATATACATATGTAAAACATCATCTGCATATTTCCATACTGTGGGGAATTGTTTCTACCAGCATATCTGGAACTAGCCAAACAGGAACACACTTGATCTCGATGTCTGGTGCTGTATACTAATATTCTCGGCGATATTGCAGTGACCCTCAGTGTACAAGCTATTCTTCTGATTATGGTGAGACCTTCCTTTAAAAACATGTGACAGCTTCCACAGACTGTCCCTCAGAGTCACTAGCGTCACAATGTCACCAAGTAGAACATACATCATTTAGCAACCGGATCATGAGGATACAAGGCCCCAGATATGATGATTAACTCCGACAATATCTATATATATCACAATAATATCAGCTCACAGGTGTACTTGTAGCTTCTTCAGAGCTTTCAAGCACATTTCTCAGGGTGGTTTTAGAGAAGGGAGCTGGGTAAAGTGACCATCACTCCATCAGGCCCTGTAACACTCGCCTTTGTGACGCTCAGAAATAATCTGAAATGTGTTTGAGTCAGTTCTCCTATGGGTTGTAAACTAAACCCCACACTTCCTGTCGATGTTTCACATTAAAGGGATGAGAGGATTTTGCTCTACAGATGTATCATTGCTAGTTATATGCTTGGAGCGCACGTGAAACACTCACATTATACAGCAGCATCATAGATTCATGGCTAACACTATGATTTTACCTTGTTAAGGTTGCTTGGCAACGACCCACTCCAAAGCAATCCACAAGCTGGATGTGCCGTCATTTGATTGGCCGATCGCTCCGTTTCCTAGGCTACAGTACCCGCTGGAAGAATTTACCAGAGAGAACGCACAGGAAGAGGCTCGCTGTCTGGAGGAGGTGGGTGTGTGTGTGTGTGTGTGTGTGTGTGTGTGTGTGTTTAAATCATATACATTCTCTATAAAGAACACATTTGTTACAAGGCCGTGTTAAAAAAAGGCAACTTTCATTTAAACGTTAGAAAATGTTATTCACATAAATATCTCAGTACTTTATTTCAATTTGTAAAAGAAAAAAAATCAAACCAAATATCGTACCAACTCATAAAACGCTGCTGCTCTCTGTCACCACTTATAGATGCAATCGCAACTAGCTTTAAAAAAAAAGTGCCGTTGAGCAGTGATATCTGTGGAAGGAGGCATTAGAACGCTACATTACTTTAGGTTCACAGTACATTGTGTGGAGCAGTGTTAATTTTCATTAAATATATGCTTATCAGGACATAGTGCTATAGCTTTGTGCCTGTTTAAATACTATTTGTTTTTGAATGAATGTCATCTGGCCTTATGTCGAATGAAGACAGGAAAAGGAGCAGCTTGTCTCATTGGACTTCTCATTATAATCAACGTGTGTATTCACTTTAGACTATATGACGTAAAGCTGTCACACATATACTCAAACTGGATCTGACAGAAGTGCACGACACAGATCTCTGACAGGTAACTCTGCCCCCTCCTGGTGCTCCATTGCTGTGCACGAGTTTCCAGGTGTAGTGTGTCTGGCCAGCAGTTAAAAAAAACGGTTCAAATCCAAAGACAACTATGTCCAACTTTGAAATGTGTTCTGTCCACCGACATCACAATCAGTTCAGCGCCACTCCAGGGATGTGTCTTATAAGGCCATCACCTCAAATCACGGTTAACTGTATTTGTTCTACTATCTAATGCCGGTTTATTTATATTTTGCGATGTTTATATTTTAGAATTGTTTATTTCTACTCTTTTAAATTCTGATTATGTGTAATGGCTTGTTTTTTTATGCTGCTGCAACGAAAATATTTCCCAATTCGGGATCAATAAAGTACATGTTATCTTATCTTAAGTATGGCCAATATGCATTATACACACGGTACATGTATAAGGTAGCTGCTTGTTAAATGTATATCAAATGTATAATCATATAATAATAATATTAAAGGTGGAGGATCTGATCGTGAAGTGGAGGCAGAAGGGGAAGCCCGTGGCTGGGGTTGTGATCGAACCCATCCAGGCTGAAGGTGGAGATAACCATGCCTCCTCTGACTTCTTCAGGGGACTCCGCGACATCGCACGCAAGGTAACAAACACTCATCACTATAGCAACAGATCTCTAAAGGACTTGCCTTGTGACTGTGATGGTTGAGCTTCTTATGACTCTGACACTTTGAGAGATGTGTCCAGATGTTTCCATGAAGGCAAATATTCAAGATCTCTAAAACTTCTTAAACTCTGAAGAGCCCAAACTATTTCAAGGGTGCTACGTCATCGAGTCCCGCCGAAGGACAGTTCCAATGTCCAGGATCCTTGGAATTCTACCGAGGCCGGCGTCCTTCGTTGCGGGAAATTTCGAGGCTGCACATGTGTATCCTCCGTGGTCTTAAAATTCCCACAATGCTTTGCGCACGGACCAATTTCCAAAAGCTTTGGTGGAAATCGCGCTCCATTTAAGGCGGGGCCTCGCATATGATGCACACCTGCACACCTGTAAGCCTGTTCCACCATTCTTTGTTTTCCGAGGCTAGGAAGGATTCTTGCCTCGCTTCTGAAGGACCTGACTCGGATGTCCTACCAAGGAAGCGTCCTTGACATTGAGAAACACCCTGGCTGCATCTCAGGTCGGTTAAATGAAATCCTTGCTTCCCTCACTTGCGTCGTTTCCCTGCGTCTAGTCCCTCCCTCCAGGGAAGCAAGGAGGGACGCAAGGAAACCACGAGAAGCAGGGAAATGAGTTTTAAGAGCAATGGGACGTCCTTTCCTCCGGAGCGTCACGTGAAGCGGCTCCGTTTGTGATGACGCTCTGTCCCCGTTATTTCCACACACACCCCCGCCACACATTTACTGACACAAACATTTGTATCATCTGTTGTAGACCCCAATGAATAAAATAAGAACTCATTCTCAAAAAAGATAAACGCCGTTCTTAAAATGTATAAACGAACACTAGTTTGATTAATATTGATTAGAGTGCACAATATAAATAAAATAATTGAGAGAAGAAAAAGAGATATGTTATCTATCAAAACCCAGTTAGATTAACATTCATTGGATTGCACACTTTGTGTGTTTGTGTGGATATGTAGCAAATTAACATTTTAAATTACACATAATGACTGAATGGAAATGACTATAAATGAAAATGTAAAACGAAAAAAGCGATCATGAAAATGTTTCCAACAAATGAATAAAATGATTGTTGACCACTTTGTTGTTCAGATATATCACATGTTTGTAACTAAATTATACATGAATTGAAACAAAACACGGTATAAACTGAGGAGTGAGTCCCGTGAGTTTCATGTGTTTTCTTCACTCCGCTGGGAAACTGCTCTCATGTCAAGAAGCATCAGATCAGTGCATGCACTGCATCGTCCAATCAGTGAGCGATACACAGTAACGGCCCGTCCACACAGCGGCGTGCGTTGAAGCTTCCAACGCTTCTGCCCATTCACTTTGAATGGGGTGACGTCACTTTTAGCCGAACTGCATCGTGGGCTGCAAAAGTTGAGCAATGTTCAACTTTTGACGCCTCGGCAGAAGCGTCAGCCAATCGAATCATATGCCAGTACAAGCTCTAGCCAATCAAACCACTGCTTGTGTGTCAGGGGCGGGAGATTCATGTGATTGGTTGTTGGTCGAGTGTCAGACACGCCCGCCGGCAAGCGTCAGCGCACGCCGCTGTGTGGACGGGCCGTAAAGGGGCGGGGCGAGTGTCTGAGGATTTCACCAGAGGATGGTCTGGTAGTTCCTCCATTATCGCTCCTCCGTTATCGCTCCTCCGTTATCGCTCCTCGATCCTCCGGCAGAAATAATGGGACGCTACTCAAGATGGCGCAGACAAATCAACTTCCGGTGATACCGAGGACCAAGTTCCTGTTAGTGATTATTTTCTGTCTGTCTTCTTCTGCTGTTCCTGTTAGTGTTTACTTCCTGTCTGTCTTCTTCTGCTGTTCCTGTTAGTGGTTACTTCCTGTCTGTCTTCTTCTGCTGTTCCTGTTAGTGGTTACTTCCTGTCTGTCTTCTTCTGCTGTTCCCGTTAGTGTTTACTTCCTGTCTGTCTTCCTCTGCTGTTCCCGTTAGTGTTAACTTCCTGTCTGTCTTCCTCTGCTGTTCCCGTTAGTGTTTACTTCCTGTCTGTCTCCTTCTGCTGTTCCCGTTAGTGTTTACTTCCTGTCTGTCTTCCTCTGCTGTTCCCGTTAGTGTTAACTTCCTGTCTGTCTTCCTCTGCTGTTCCCGTTAGTGTTTACTTCCTGTCTGTCTCCTTCTGCTGTTC
Source organism: Chaenocephalus aceratus (assembly GCA_023974075.1). Lineage (NCBI taxonomy): Eukaryota > Metazoa > Chordata > Actinopteri > Perciformes > Channichthyidae > Chaenocephalus > Chaenocephalus aceratus. Next base: position 47,103 of record JAMFTG010000464.1, on the reverse strand, counting down.
CCTTTAGTGTTAACTTCCTGTCTGTCTTCCTCTGCTGTTCCCGTTAGTGTTTACTTCCTGTCTGTCTTCTTCTGCTGTTCCCGTTAGTGTTTACTTCCTGTCTGTCTTCCTCTGCTGTTCCCGTTAGTGTTTACTTCCTGTCTGTCTTCCTCTAGCGATTTCTCTGAAGTCCAACGCTCTGTCTTTTAACTTATTTCCTTCTGGTCATTGATCGTCCTTAGCGACGGTCATTATTTTGCTGAGCAGCGGTCTGTTATCATTGGTCCAAATCAGAATCGAGTATTTAGCCAAGCCGTGTAATAATGAGTACTAAATGTATTCAGAGGACCCATGTCCTGTCTCACGGGGCCTTCGCCACAGCTCAGTCTGTTCACCTTCTGTCTCTCTAGCATGGCTGTGCTTTCCACGTGGATGAAGTGCAGACAGGGGGGGGGACCACAGGGAAGATGTGGGCCCATGAGCATTGGGGCATGGAGGACCCAGCTGACATTGTGTCCTTCAGTAAGAAGCTTCTGACGGGGGGCTTCTACCACAAGGACGAGTTCCAGGCGGATGAGGTTTGTGTTTTTTTGTTCTCCATTCAGACCACATATTAACGAGGTTTTATATTCTGTGATTCAGATCTGATTAGGTAACACAGACTTAGCTCTGTTGAAAGGGGGAAGGGGAGCAGCAGGGAGAACTCAGTGAGTCACCTCAAGGGCAGCACCTTTGTGTAAATGATCCCACTGAGGAGAGAGGAGGCGAGACATCGTTATATTTGTATACTTGTAGTTTATAATACTGGGAAAGATTATACCCAAGCCCTTCATTCTCCTCTCTACACTTGAGACCCTGAGGATGAATTATTCACCATGAATCTGTCGCACAAACCTCTTGATGATCCAGATCATCTTTAGAGGCTAAACATGTCAAGTTGGTGCTCAGGGTGCTCAGGGTGCTCAGGGTGCTCAGGGTGCTCAGGGTGCTCAGGGTGCTCAGGGTGCTCCGGTCCCCGGGGGGGGGGGGATTTATCAAACAAAGGGTTAATCACCAAGGAGCCTGAATGTGCTGAGTCAGTGTTTCCCACAAACTATCCACGGCTATCCGGTCACTACTGGTTCCTCAGTCACTACTGGTTCCTCAGTCACTACTGGTTCCTCAGTCACTACTGGTTCCTCAGTCACTACTGGTTCCTCAGTCACTACTGGTTCCTCAGTCACTACTGGTTCCTCAGTCACTACTGGTTCCTTAGTCACTACTGGTTCCTCAGTCACTACTGGTTCCTTAGTCACTACTGGTTCCTCAGTCACTACTGGTTCCTTAGTCACTACTGGTTCCTCAGTCACTACTGGTTCCTCAGTCACTACTGGTTCCTCAGTCACTACTGGTTCCTCAGTCACTACTGGTTCCTCAGTCACTACTGGTTCCTCAGTCACTACTGGTTCCTCAGTCACTACTGGTTCCTTAGTCACTACTGGTTCCTTAGTCACTACTGGTTCCTTAGTCACTACTGGTTCCTCAGTCACTACTGGTTCCTCAGTTACTACTGGTTCCTCAGTCACTACTGGTTCCTTATTCACTACTGGTTCCTCAGTCACTACTGGTTCCTCAGTCACTACTGGTTCCTCAGTCACTACTGGTTCCTCAGTCACTACTGGTTCCTCAGTCACTACTGGTTCCTCAGTCACTACTGGTTCCTTAGTCACTACTGGTTCCTCAGTCACTACTGGTTCCTTAGCTTCCACCAGAGGGGGTGGTCAGAGGATCACAGGGAAACAGGAAACTGTCTAAATAGTTGTATTGAATTGCATTTTATTCAATCTGATTTACATATTTCTGAATACAATGCAGTCTGTGTGTGTGTGTGTGTGTGTGTGCGTGCATGCGCGTGCGTGCGTGTGTGTGTGTGTGTGCGTGTGTGTGTGTGTGTGTGTGTGTGTGTGTGTGTGTGTGTGTAGCATGCATGGGCTCACAATTGGTCAACCCTGTGCTGTAAACCACTAATGAATGAGGAGCATGTATTTAGCTGGAGGCGTCTGTCCGTCACAGTCTGGACAGTTATTGTTCCTTTTTGCACACTGCTAAAAAACAGCACACATAAAATGTACGTTTTGGATGTTTTTAGAACCTTGTGTTTTTGTCCCGTTTAGATATTCAAAGCTGTTTATAGGATCATTGGTCATTTTACATGAACTGGAGTTTCTCTTCTGTGTCTGTTGTCTCTTCTCAGCCGTACCGTATCTTTAACACATGGATGGGCGACCCTTCCAAGAATCTGATCCTGTCTGAGGTTCTCAATGTGATCCGCAGAGAGAACCTTCTGGAGGAGGTGAACCGCTCTGGGAAGGCGCTGATGACCGGCCTCTTTGAGCTACAGGTACTGCGTGTTTGTTTGTAAAGGTTCTGACGCACGCAATCAACCAGCATGCTTTATGTGGTGAGTGTGTTTTTCACCTGCTGTATTTCACCGCCCGATATCAAGAATTACACAATTGCCTCAGGGGGGCTTAACCCATTTTTCGTCAGTTGATCGAGGAAAAACAACTTAGGAAAAGGGACTAAGGAGATATTTAAAGTTAGCCAGTCTAAAGCAGCTAAAGGGTGAAACAGATCATATGTTGTAGTTCTTGTCAACGCGTTGCCCGTCTTCACAAAGCCACACAGTATGGTGTTGGGACTCAGTGGCGTGCCTTGTGGGGATATCAGGATACACCGTGTGGCTTTATGAATGCTGTCAACCCGATGTGAAATGATTAAGAACACCGAGTGTTTGGTTGGGTTTCTAAGCCAGCGAGTGATGACAGCTCTGTCTCTGTGTCAGCCTGAACAGCTGATCACACCCTGGTCTATGTTACACGACACATTGTTGTTATAGGTGTTAATGGAGCCTCATTGTTAGGCATCTTGTATTGATTCTATTCATCAATTTACATTTACATTTGTTTGTAGGGATATAATATTGAGTCATTACAACCAAGTATGTTGTTATATATAACACATTTAATTAAATTGTAACTATGTTCAGAATTATCTTTCACAGTAATACAAATAAACGGGAATATTGATAAGGAGTGTTGAAATGTGTAGCAGTGAGGATCAAATCCATTCCCATTCCTAGCATTCACAGATGCTCCTATGCATACAGTGCTACTGCAGCCACTCACATGTCTCTATATGATATCATACTGTTTATTAACCAATATGAATATACTGAATGTTATCATGACCAGGATTACTGTGAGTAATGGTGGTAATGCTTGGTGTGTTGATGGCCGACATGTGTGTGAACATGACCTACATGTGTGTGAACATGACCTACATGGTGTGCTCCCCAGGCTCGGTACCCCGGCAAGTTGAGCCGTGCCCGAGGAGTGGGCACCTTCTGTGCCATAGATATCTGTGATGACGCAACACGAAACCGCATCCTGACCACGGCCAGAGACAAAGGTATGGAGTAAAGAACCTTTCTTTCATCTTTCCTTTCACGGGAATCCAAACTCATGTCACCCGTTTAGCTCACACACCTGGAATGTATATGTTATGTATCAAATAAATGTTTATTTACAGTGAAACTAAATCCAAATTCCATACTTGCCATCTTCCTTTGACAAATGAAATGTGCAGCAAAAGCACATTAAATGAGAGGCTCATTTAAAAAATCATTTGAAATCTCCACTGGTTGGTTGGAAACACATGCTAAAGTAATGGCCGCATTCCAATCCCCCCCCTTCCCTCTCTCTGATTCCATTTCTTTTCTGCGCGCTCAAATTCAGGGTTTGCTGCATTAAGTGCCTCTGGTAGGAATCATTTAGAAATGTTATTCTGACATTCAGATATAAACAACTTGGTACACATCTTTAGTCACACCGGTATCTTTTCACAGCTAAACTCAATGTGTAAGTGACCCTGTCAACTGGACAATTTAACATCATGTTTTATTGATGTGTAAAATTGACCAAAATAAGTTTGGTGTTTTAAAGGGATAGTTTGAATATTTCTGAAGTTTGGTTTCATGAAACACTTCTGTAGTTAAGAGTTAAGGGCCAAAGCAAAGCAGTGTAGTCAGTGTTCGGATTCGAGCCCTATTCTTCAGTGCACAGCCTGCTACTAAATATGTCACACGCACGCTCTGCTGACTGGCGCAGCAGCACGGATTCGATCAATTGCTATAAAATCACTCTGCTGCTACAGACGGTGTCACTGCGCCGGCGGCTGTGGCCGTTGTTGAAGCCTCTTCAGGCTCCGCATCGGCAGGCCTCTCCCTCGGCTCGGTGTGGAGCTGTCAAACTGGACCCTAACGCCGCTTACAGCCGGCCAACTAAAAGTTGTTCCGTTCACGTTGTCATTTTTAGACTCCTTCGCTTCTTAGTTTGTGAATCCAAAAGCTGCGAGGCTTGGCTGTTTTTGTTTCGCCATATTTTTTATTACAAAGCCAGAGTTAAAAAAAGATCAATATGAACATTTCAAATACGGTGCCGGCAAACTATAGTAGCCATAGCAACTTAAGTAGCGTAAAGAATGCAGCGCCGCCACGTACAGATGGCAACACCCAGAAATATTCACGAATATAAAACAAATATTTAGAAACTGTAATGAACAATGACTATTATTTATTTCAAGAACTTTTATTTACAGAAACTCAACCTTTCTAATCTGTGAGACAGATTAGAATGTAGTTCGAACAGTGAATGTAGTGCTGTGTGCGGGGGGTCGTTCTCCAAACAAGTGGAGTACCATCCCACTCCCGAACATCACCCTTTAACCTCTAACGTTGACCTGAAGGTGGATGACAGATTACTGATTGAACTGTGTGGATATATTGTGTCTGTGGTCGACAGGTATCCTCCTTGGGGGGTGTGGGGATCGATCGATCCGTTTCCGTCCAGCGCTGGTTTTCAAGGAGTACCATGTTCACCTCTTCCTCAATATCTTCAATGACGTACTGGCCCAGCTCAAGTAGATCCGGACCCTGAAGGAACCTGACTCGCAGTGCATGAGCTTGAGTGAATCCAGAGTGAAGGAAAGGAAACTGCAGACAGTCTGTGTCATGATAAGCACAATCCACACAGTAACACACACGAATATCCCATTAGCCTCTGTTTCCAGGTCCAATTGGCCAATCTCTGTAGCCTAAAATGATAACGGTCATATCCTCCTACTATATTTCCATAAAGACCCCCCCACCCCACCTTTCGGAACAGGTGCCAGCTACTTTTGCAGTAACTGGGAATTTCACAGAACACACAGTTTCTGTAAAAGAAAGCTAAAACCCCAAACTGGAGAATCTTTCTCATCTGGATTTATAACAGACTCTGGATGAAGGCATGCCAGATTGTACATCATCTCAAAACAAAGTAGCTTCTGTTTCATGTCAGAGGTCTTGAGTAAGGCTATAAATGTGGTTCTGTTCCTTTAGCAGATAGCACAGCATCAGTTCAATGTAAATAGTATATTGAGGATCGTACTCACTAATAAGCTCAGTTGATAGCTCAGAACAAAGTCTTGCGTTCAGCTTGTTTTAGTGCGCAGATGCTGACATCATCCTTACAGTGAGTGTGTATGTTTGTTAAGAAGACAGACGGTCGTCCTGGATACAGAATGATGTGTTAGTAGGAAATAATGTAAGAATGCACAATGGAGATAAGATGCCAGCCTGCATGTCATAAAATGATGTCCAATAGAAATGTCCTTGTTATGATTCTGTGTTGATCTTATTAGGAACGACTTTTCAGCTTGAATTGTTGTAGCCCAGGAAAATGTGAATCCTAAATGGACCATGAAAAATGTCATTGTTTAGTGCCTGCATGTCACTTACATTTGCTAATAATGTTTTTCAAATGATTTGTATTGGCTCAAATGAGAGCAGCCATTGGTAACCCTAAATAACCTCAAATGTACACGTTCACTTTACTCTTGAAAAAAGCTTCATATTTGACATCTATTCATAAACAAATTGGCTCTTTCCTGTCACTTGGTTATAACTGAATTATTATGACCAAATTAAGCATATACTAAAAGTGATTATTTTTAGTTTGCATCAAGCTGTTTCTGTGCAGTTAAATGCTGTTTGTCATGTCGACTACAAAGGCCCCTAAGGACAAAACACATGCATAACCAAAAGCACACACATTAGGGAATTCTTACCAAATCCAAAATCGCTACAGATTGAAAAACATGTAAATGAAAAAATGATCCCCGAAGCAAAACATTGACAAATAAATTACAATAATTTGAAAGGTAAAAACACACGTTATGGACGTATTATTATTATTATTATTATTATTATTATTAATGTAAACTTACAACCACTAATGCTTTTTTTACATGACCTTTAAAGTAGTCCTGCTATTCTTTTATTCTGGTACTATTATGGCGCATTTCCACTGCAGCACGTGCCGTGCCAAACCCGGCCCGTTTTTGTTGCGTTTCCACTAGGGCTAGTTCCGGCTCAAGGCTACCTTTTCACAGTTTTTCTGGCCCTCCAAAATCGTGGTTCTTTCCGGGTCAACAACCGGGCTGAATATGCTAAATGAGTGACGTGAGTGGCTACAACTACAACACAATGAACATATTTGACCGTGATTTAATTATAATACACGTTTCAAAATGATGCCGAAGTAACAACATACTGATACCGGTTAGTAAAAACCATGAATTAATGCTTTGACAAGTCTGCAGACAGACGCAGGCGAAAAACCTTTTAACATGCGTGTTTTCTGAATGGAGATCGGCTAAGCTAACGTTGTATATGCTCCGACCGTCCACACTCACAACAACGGCCTATACAGACATAAATAAACCAGCGACTGTATTCGCCATGACACAGGCAATCTGTGGTTTGTACTTTTGTCTAGTTTCTGAACAGATATGAGGAGCTGTGAGCTCTGAGGGCTCACAGCTAACGGCTGATGTTTGGTTTTGTGGTTCGCATTGAAGATGACGTCATAGCTCCGCCTACATTGCGTTACTATAGTTACTGCACCAGCTACTAAACTGTAATGAAAACGCAGCATAAAGTGAGCCTGGCCTACCAAGGCCTAACTATACCGTACTAAGCCATGCGAGGCCCTGCAGTGGAAATGCGCCATTAGAGACTATAGTTTTATCAGGAGACAATATTTGTTCTGCTAAATCAGATGCGACTGGATTTCAAATAGATTCTCCAGATCAGACTGGTGGGGGGGGACAATCTTGAAGTTGTCTACCCCATGTCGAACAGCCTTATTCAATTACAAAAAAACTCACTTCAGATTAGGCTTTGAATACATTTCTAATAAAACACAAATGATAAACCTTTGTGTCCAGGTAAGATTTCAAGTCTGGCATCTTCTTGGTCTCATAGCTGTAGAAAACCACAGGTAAGTGCAGCCCCACAGCCAATAGAAGCAACAATGAGTCCATCCCAAAAGAAGACAAAAGTTACTTTAAGTACAGGTCCATTGAATAAACACATGATATCCTAGGCAATACAAAAACGTAGAGCATAAGGTCTAAAAACCTTGTTGAGTTTCCCTTTTTTATTTTCTAACTGCTCAAACTGTTTTCTTCTGTAAACACTTCTGAGCTTCACCAGTCTCTGTGAATGTTCCATTGAACTTTTTCTGGCAAGTGTTACAAATGTGTAGCAATTTAGTGCAGGGTCATTACTTCCTATCTCATTTAGAACTTTCTACAATCATAAATACATATATATATATATATATATATATATATATATATTAGTGGTGCACCTGATAATTAGGTCAATATTAGGAATTATGACGTCATCCCGATAAACCCGATAAAAGTATTAATAACCCCGATAATATACAATATATTTTTTGGTAAAAAAAAAGAAAAAAATACTGCGGTGTGGGTGGATTGGGATGAGGGGCGCTTGTTTTTCACTCGGCTCCTCCCGTTTTGCCAGTACTGTTGTGCAGTGTTTCTCAAACTTTTTCATACCAAGGACCACTTAACCAATAAAAAAACACTCGCGGACCACCTAACTCCACAAATATCCCAAAACACATCGTTTTTCTAGAACAGATTATAAATCGCCTGAAAATGGTACAAACAAGTGGCAGCATGTGTGACGAAGGTGTTGCCCTGAGCTTTATCATGCAATAGAAAGTGAAACTTAGGCTCGTTCCATTGCGGAGATATTCCCGCGAGAGTGTGAAAAACTTAAATGTATTTATTTATTTCAAATGTGAAATGTTACCAATATACTCACGGACCACTAGGGGGCGCTCATGGACCACCAGTGGTCCGCGGACCACACTTTGAGAAGCACTGTTTTAGTGGTTTAGAAAGAGGGGAGTTTTTCACAAATCCAGCGCTCCCTTCTCATGCCTGGCTGTGACGTAAATGACGTGCGGCCGTGAAGCCAGGACAGTAAACAAACATGTCGTCGGTAGTATGGGACTATTTCAAAGTTTCGGAGTTAGATAGTTCGCTTGCTATTTGTATTAACAAATGCAATGCAGAAGTTCCACGAGGAGGGAAGAAGGCAACGAGCTATAATACTTCCAACCTGATTAGTCACCTGAAACATCGCCATGGCTACGATGGTGTGTTAAAAGCGTACGAAGACGCCTGCGCTGCTAAACTAGAGGCGAATCCAAAGCCAGCTGCAAAGGCACCGGGGCTTTTACCTATCGACGAGGCTTTTGAAAAAGGCAAGAACTTTATTTGGGGAAATAAATATGGTCACTTTGAAGAGTCAAAACTGTTCTTGGCTTTGTTTTGTTCATAGTAGTAATGCTCATGTAATTTGCTCACTACTAGTCTCTTTTTTAACACCAGGTGTGCAAAAACTACAGGTACATTTAATATATATATATTATATTATTATCGGTTATCGGTATCGGTCTTGAGAAGCAGGAAGTTATCGGTATCGGTTTAAAAAAAACAATATCGTGCATCCCTAATATATATATATATATATATTATATATGTATGTCAGTCTTTTAAGACCATAAGGATGGTGTTGATGGCAGTGGCTGTCTAGTATTCCATGATGAACTTCTTTAAACATTTCGGCAGTAACCATTTACACTTTGATCTGAGATAGATGATTATTGATGTAGTTATGTTTGATGGCTCTAACTGTTGTTGCCTCTATAATATACTTTAAATTGACTGTGATAAATAAAGGATGTTTTGAATAACTTATTGGAGTTATTTCTTGAGCATGAAAAAGATGGTGGGACCAGGGGAACTGTAGTTATATAAAGAGTTATGTAAGTTAAGTATAATCATGGAAGACAGCTCTAGACAGAGAGACAAACTGTGAGCTTGAGAGAAAGAAGCAATGTAAGTAAATAGCTTTGACCATTGCCATTTACACACTAGCTCCAGGCCTGTGTCAGCAAAACACAAATGAACGGGTACTGTACTGTATAATATCCACTTCCACCAATATGCCAGATATCCAGCAGGTAGTAAGCTAGCTAACGGAAGATGTGGGAGTGTTTGAGACCTGACATGCCCAGTCAGTAAGATTCAGACAGTCGGAGAAATGAGGCTTCCAGGATTCCATGTGTGCCGTGTCAGCAGGGGACATCAGTGTGGGGCTCCACCACCTGAGGAGTTCTGCTCAGTACCATGATGTAGGAGCAACAACATTAACACATGAACAATGTTAATCTAAGAGCACATTTATTGATGTTATATTCTTTCATTTTTTACCATTTAGTAGCTCTGACTCTAGTTTTTTTTTTTTTTTTTTAAATACGGTCGACATCAGGCACGCTTTTTGATACCCCTGCCCTTCGGCTTTAATCAGCTATTGTCGTTTATAGAGAGATGAAGTCCCTCCCTTTCTGATGGACCTCCATGGGACCTTATTTCTGAAAAAGTATGTATTGAAGTCAATGGCAATTAAAAAGTTATCTTTCGGTCCCGTTTAAATTGTGCCACGAATTACACGTATGATGTTTGTTTCGGAGAGAGACTAACTTATGGCAACACAAAAGAAAACATGGGAGCGATGAACTCGGAAGGCTTCAGAAGCAGTAGAAGAAGCATAGACTGTGTATATATAGACCCTCCAGAAAAACGCGGGCAAAAATCCTATTATGCGATTAAACATGCGGGGTTTTTATGTGATTTTATGCGGTGAAATTGCGGGAAGTTGCGAAAAAGAATAGATTTTTTTTTTTAAATATTGGGCTGTCTTATTTATTCTCTCTCACACACAAACTGCCACTAACGTTAAACCCCTTTCCTATTCAATTAAACACATTCAATGTTTATCTATTGTAAAAGCAATTACAATTGCAATGGGCTATTTTAATCACTCTCTCTCTCACACACACACACTTCTCCGCCTCATTCTGTTTTCATTTACTCGTTCGTTATCTGACCAGCTTCAATCTTGTAGGCATCTCACCTCGTTTCTTGTAGCCCTCGAAAGTGTTTTGGAGGTCGATGCCTCGGTGAACGTGAGCTGTTTGGCTTTCTTGTCCGCAGCAGCAGAAAGCATTTTCGAATGTTTGAATGAATCAAAGCGGGTCGTCACCGTCGATGTTCTCTTATGCTCCAACACACAGTTGCACGGGGTGCAGAATAGTTTCCCCCCACTTTTGTGCAAGACATCGGGGAACTGCTTTGCCCGTTCTTTAGCAGAAATGTTCGTCGGTAAATGAGATGGATTTGATGTTTTCATCTTGGTGTTTTCTCTCTCGTGTGAGCTCCACACGTTCACTCTACGGTGTTGTTTACCTTCTGTGATGCGCGAGCTGATGACGTCGCGTCATCATCATCACGTCAAGACGAGTTAACTTTTTTTTTGCTCAACTTTGTGTGGAAAAATACGGGGATTATGCGGCCTTTTGATAAATATGCGGCCTTTTAAAAATCTGCGCCATTTTGCTGATTATGCGGTCAATTCTGCGATCGCAGAATCGCGTTTTTCTGGAGGGTCTATATATAAATGGACGTAGTGTCCGTGACGTCCCCCATAGGATTCTGCAGAGTTGCCGAGAAGCCCTTAGTAGGTGGAGTCGGCCACTAACGGCTCGACAGTGACGTCAGAGTTCAACTCCCGCCTGCTCCAAATAAGGGCAAAGAGCCCTGAGAGCTGAGGCGGGACCTGCTGCCTCCGAGCTGGAAGCTCCAGAGCTAGCTGAAGCTACCAAGCTAAGCTAACATGCTCCCCATCTGCACACTGCCATCGCATTTTACGTTTCTAAGGTAAGCGGACATGAAACTATTCAGCAAAACTATAAATAATATAGATGTCCCGATCCAATCACGTGATCGGAGCCGATCACGTGATTTTCAAAAAATCGGGGATCGGGAGAAAAAAATCGGGGATCGGGATTTTTTTTTTTTTTTTTTTATAAAATATTTTTTTTGTATTTAATGTTACAAAACAAAAATGACCATGTTCACGTCTTAAAGTCATCCTGAGGAATTCGTTTTGGTTTAAAATTACACAACATCATGTATGTGTTGCTTCATTTGGGCTTGTTTCTCAGACCTGGTTGCTTATTTCTCTCAAATCTGGCAACAGAGTGGGTGCAGTGTCTAATAGTAGCAGCAAGCTAACGAGAGGCTACGTTCAGCTGGTGACTCGGGAGTTGGGACGGAGAAAATGTCAGGAGTTTGGAAGTATTATGAAATTGAAAGCGAAGGCAGTGTAACAGCCAGATGCAATGTTTGCAAGGCAGAGGTTCCGCGTGGTGGAAAGAACAGAGCTACGTTCAACACGAGCAATCTAATACGCTACCTGAGAAACAAACACCAACAACAACACGGCCAGTACACAGCGGCCACTCAGGTAATGGCACTGAAACAACCGACACTTTCAGAGACTTTTAAAAGGAAAGAGAAACTGCCCCAGAACAGGGAAAAGGCCAACACAATAACAGCCAAGATAGCTGAATTCATCGCGTTGGATGACCAGCTGTTATCTGTTACCTTTTTTTTCTCTTAATGCATTGCATAAAGATCGGATCGGGAACAATCGGTATCGGCAGATTGTCAAAATCAAATGATCGGAATCGGATCGGGAGCAAAAAAAGGTGATCGGGACATCCCTAATAAATAATAATCTAAGTTATTGAGTTTTTAGCATAATACTTCAGAATCTTAAAATCCTTTAACGTTTGTATGCAATTGTGCTAAATTCAACACTGGAATCAAGCAAATATTAATATATTTGCATGACATTAGTTATTTATATTTTGCTATCACTTAATTATAAGCTAAGGTACATGATGGTAGCTAGTTAGTGCTCTTACCTGCGAGGCCTCCTCCAAACAGCATAATAACCAGACTGTATCATTAAAACTAAGTACCAGTTCTAGATCCTTGACTTTAGACAATCAATTCAAAAGACAAAATGCATTTAACCTGTTCAACCCTGAGCCTGTTGTTCAGGTCTCAGGCTCGAAAATGACATTCCCAGAACAAATGACCATATCTTCTAAAAGGGTTAAATTAATAATCTTTGTTCTCAAAGTAATGATAAACCTGTGAGTTGGATGTAGAAAAGTCAGAATCAAGATGTTTTTTTATTTTAAAGAAAATTCAGATTGAACATAGTAAAAAACTGTCAATTATAGTGTCCGTCCAAAAATTCTTTTTTACTTATAGTGAAAACTACCCTTGGATGATGGGTTAGTAGACTAAAAGCTTTAGGAATCCAAAGTACAACATATAATAAGTACGGAAGAGGATTAGGGCCACATGAATTTTTTTTTTTGGGAGGATTTTAAAAAAAACATTTTTTTTTTGTTTTGGGAAAAAAGTCAGAATTCTGACTTTAATCTCAGAATTCTGACTTTAATCTCAGAATTCTGACTTTAATCTCAGAATTCTGACATTTTTCTCAGAACAAAAAAACATTTATTTTTTTGGGAGAAAAAAGTCAGAATTCTGACTTTAATCTCAGAATTCTGACTTTTTTCTCAGAATTCTGACTTTAATCTCAGAATTCTGACATTTTTCTCAGAACAAAAAAACATTTATTTTTTTGGGAGAAAAAAGTCAGAATTCTGACTTTAATCTCAGAATTCTGACTTTTTTCTCAGAACAAAACAAATAAAAATTCTTTGGGAGAAAAAAGTCAGAAATACCAGTAACTGTAGAACCAGCTTCAGTGAGAGATTTACACATTGCAGTAGGCAACAATGGAGGACGTGAGTGAATTTCTGCGCGCCAGAGGGGTCCAAGAGGAAATCATATTGCAAATGGAAGAACAAAAGGTGAGTTATAAATATATAAGTGTGTTTTGGGCGTTCGTAAAAACAACGAAAAGGCGTTAGAATATGAATGTGAAATGCAGACATTGATGAGCTAGCAGCAAGTGCATTAGCTTATATGCTATGGCTCCCCCCCCCCCCCATCTAATTCAGTAAATAATGGTTTAATTTGTTGACACGCAAGTTTGTTCTTGTTGGAACAGTGGCGACTAACCAAGAGCAACAGCCTGGTGGTTTTCATGTTTCTGTAGAGATTTCATTAAGTGTGTTTAACAAGGCAGCTAGCAGGCGCAGCTAGCTGAGAGCTTGACAGCTACCGCTCATATCGCCCAACCTTCTTTTTTTTTTTGCCGTCATTACTTCAAATTATTTTGCCTCTAACAGTTTAGAGATCAGTGGTCAAAGTACAACGCAAGGAGGCAGTTGCTAATTATATTCCCAAAATTCGCCCATTGTAGCATTGTTACCACAGGGGTTTGGGCCATTGTCCTTTTACCCCACAATCACAGAATTATCAGCATATGAATATGAATCCTGCTGTACTGTCTGAAGGAGATTAAAACAGCAGGACAGTGTTGGTAATTGTATCTAGTATGTGTTGCTGTGTATCATGTCAGTCTCTAACGTTAACGTTACTGAAAGCTGCCGTTGGTGGGCCGCTGGCTCTGGCATAGGTGGGCCGTGGACTTTCACAGCACCGGTACCGCATCCGCCGCCGCAAACACCCGCCGTTGTGAGGCTCTGGTGGCTCCGGCAGGTCCGGTGCAGCGGTGTTGTGAAAGTCCACCGCCGTTGCGAGTCTCCGGCTGTAATAATCCACTACCGCCAGCGAGTACCCAGGTTCGATTCCGGCCTGAGGTCCACATTTTTTTTTTTTTAAATACAAAAAAAAATTACGCATTGAACTGATCAATCATATTTATTTGCCAAAAGTGTTTTTAACTTGTTCCAACAAGTTAAAAACACTTTTAAGGGTTATACTTATGTGAAGGTTATAAACTTTAGGGTAACCAGGGAAACTAGTAGTTTCTGTTTTTTTCTAATAAAGTGATAACAGTACCATCATGGCAAAAACTGGCTTTTTAAGTGTTAATATTCAGAAAATGAATGAATGTTTTGTATTATGAACAGGACTGATTTGGTCTGCGAAATGGCAAAAATAGTATATATCTAAATATAACGATGTACAAGGGTTGACAATAGTTATACAATGTGCACAAACTTGATTGTGTTTTCTTTTCTTTCTTCTTTGCAGATTGACAGCGACGTCATTGGTCTTATGGATGATGCCACTCTTCAAAAATACATCCCCTCCTACGGAGACCGAATAGCCATCTTTAATCATTGTAGAAGTAAAAAGCCCACATCAAAGCGAAAAAAAGGCCTTTATGAAAGACTGAGGGAAAAAATGACACTGAGACCGGAAAGTTCTCAAGGAAACGCATCAGGTACAGAAACAAGCAAAACACAGACAAAGAAGCTGAAAGCCACAAGAAATATTGAAATAGGCTGGATTCACAAGGACACTAACACAACCAAACAAGTAAGGGCAAAACAAGGAGGTGGCACTAGAAAAATTAAACTATCAACTAATGCTGGTTTGAATGAAATCCTTGAAACAGGAAAGACACTATTTTTTCCTGATGGAATATCACCTAAAGGACCTGAATCAGAGTTCGACTTTGAGGTGTGGGATTTTAAACAAAACTGCCTTACAGCTGAAACGTGCCCTTCAATTAGCACAATGTACGAAACTGTGCAAATGACAATGTTGCGATTTTACATTGCCACAAAGCGAAAACCTTCTGCAAACGCTGACAGCGACACAGTTGAAGAGACTTCTGAGTTTAATCTTGTCTCGGGTGAAAATGACGACTACACAGATGTCATTATTGTTTTGGACAACACACAGCGATCACTAAACATTTCTAGTGATCCTGAAATCACCTTTGGTCCTCATTTCGGCATCGAGGAAGATGAAGAAGAAGACACACTCATATTTGAGAATGTTCCTGTCCCCGCCAGTCCACTTGAGGCAGAGAAACAACTAACAATCACTGTACATCATGCAAACACCCTAGCTGACATGATTACTGCCTTTTCTGATGCAGAGATTTTAAACAAATCATTGAATGTGAGGCGCATTCTCCCAGACAACAAGGAAGAAGCAGGCAGTGGTTCTGGGGTACTGAGGGATGTTCTCAGCTGCTTCTGGCAAGAATTCTATGAGAGATGCACACTTGGGACAACAGTTAAAGTGCCCTTCATTCGCCATGATTTTCCTGCTGAAACATGGAAGGCAATTGGAAGAATCCTTTTGAAAGGTTACCAAGATTGTGAATATTTCCCAAACAAACTTGCACTGCCTTTCCTTGAACAGGTGCTGTTTGATAATGTGTACAGTGACCTCAAAGCATATTTTATGCAATTTGTGAGCAGCCAAGAACGTGAAGTTTTGATGCAAGCGCTGACTGATTTCACTGCAGTTGACACTGATGACCTTTTGGAGGTTCTCGACAGCTATGGCTGTAGAAGGAAAGTCAGCGCAGAGAATCTTCCTAAAATAATTGAAGAAATTGCCAACAAAGAGATGGTCCAAAAACCGATGTTCGTTATTGACTGCTGGAGGGAGATGAACGATCAACATCTCAACCTCAGTCCAGAGGCACTGACTAAGTTGTTGTCTGACCTGCAACCCACCACAAAAAAAGTCTGCAAACTACTGAAATTTGATGTTGATTTGACTACAAACCAAAAGGAGGTAGCAAATCATCTGAAAAGATTCATCAGAGAGCTAGATGAGAGTAAACTTCAGAAGTTTCTACGGTTCTGCACAGGATCTGATCTGACTGATCGCATCTACGTGGGATTTGAGAAAATGACAGAATTCACAAGAAGACCGATTGCACACACATGTGGGAATATTCTGCACATAGCTGACAGCTATGAGAACTTCCCAGATTTCCGTTCAGAATTCAATGCAGTTCTTGAGAGCAATGTGTGGGTTATGGACATTGTTTAGACTCCAACAACAATAACCAAACCAATCCAAACCGTTTCTATATTTCGCATCTTGTGGATCAACCAATAATTTAAAAAAAAAAAGCAAAGCAAAAGGGCTGTAATTTTCCGGTCATCCTTGTGCGGAATTCTCATGTTTTGTTAAATGTTACCTTTAACATTGAAATGTAAGTTAAGGTTACATTGTGAATCAAATGTATTTTCTTACACCACATTTGTATGCAGGCCTTCGATTGAATGTTGATAAAGTTTCCTATTCTTATGGGTGTAAAGTGATTGAATAAATAAGCTTTACAATAGTTGTTCCAAGACTAAGACTTGTATTTAATTGTCTAGAAATGGTATCCTTTATTGTCTTAATAAAGTTAATTGTTTATTTTTGCCAACACTAGGTTGTAATGTTATGGTCCGTTATGGTCCGTTCTCTACAGATGACTTCCACAAACTTCTACAGAAGATGGCCGTGCTGGAAATGAAAATGCAACGGCTGGAAGTTAACGTGGAAGTGAATGGACTATGTTGTGGGAATGACACCACTTTACCAGTGTTGCAAAATAATGGAAAAGGGTATGCTAACTCACAGCTAGTTAGCAGCTACAAGGATTCCAAGGAACAGGAGGGCTGTGTACCGGGTCATAAATCTACAAGGGGTGGTCCTCCCTGGAACTCTCTGAGTGCAAAGCCTAAGAGTAAATCATTTTCATGGGATTTGGGAGGAAGGATAACGGGCAGAGCCCAACACTTTGAAATATGTGATGCGACCGGCTGGCCTGCATTGTTATCACCCAAGAGGAGCGCCTCTTCAACCCCTAAACAGCAGTGGACAGCTGCTAAAGGGAGAATTACAAAAAATCCTCCTAAACCACCAAGTGTGCCAATCCAGAACAGATACGCTCCGCTGACCGAGAGCCGGAGATCTCTTTCTGATGACCTGGATAACCCGTCCTCTTCACACAGCAGGGTAAGGACCAATAGCTACTCCAAAAGTAAAAGGCTAGAGGGAAAGCTAACGACTGGGCCTGAAACTCTGATTGTGGGTGACTCTGCTGTAAGAGATGTAAAAGGTCTGTGTAGTAAGAACAACACCAAAGTACTCTGTTTTCCTAAGGATACAGTCTCTGACTTGGCTGAGAAGATCCTGCATATTGGGGCTGAACATCCGACTGTGAAGAATGTGGTACTACATATTGGAACAAATGATGTTGTGAAACAAGAGTCAGAAGTGCTGAAAAAAGACTTTAAATGTCTGTTGGAAACTGCCAGCTCTCTAAATGCAGAGGTGTTCATCAGTGGCCCTCTACCGCCAGTCAGAAGAGGAGTGGAGAGATTCAGCAGATTGTTTGCACTGAACACCTGGCTTTCAACTGCCTGTACTGACCATTCTGTGCATTTTATTGACAATTTTAACTTTTTCTGGGACCGCAGACATCTTTTCAAGGCAAATGGAGTTTGCCTGAACAAGTCAGGAGTGAAATTGTTTATCTCTAACATATTCAACTGCCTGCGTCATCAATCTGTTCCCTCTGCCAAGGACAAGCGGCAAGAGGAATCAAAACAGGAGATAGACACAACACATCGCGCAGAAAACCCTGAAGAAGTATCACTGCACCCGCCTGAGGAATGTTCTGATTATGGGAGACCTATGAAACACACGGAGGAGTCCCCACCGCCCGTCACCCCCCCCCCTGTCAACGCCTTTGAGGATACTCCGTTCACCCTTTCGCCCTTGCCCACCCTCCTGGAGATCGTGGAACACAAGAAGGAGATACAGAGGGCTGGCACCGATTCCTTCCTGGATTTCAAAGACCAGACTAAGGCGATACGCAGGGCTGGCAGCATGTCCTTTACCCCCGCTCCTCAACGACGCCCACCAAAATCACCAAAGCAGAGACGCGCACCATCTCCCCCGGCTTCATCACCATGCCTACCACAATCATCCAAACCAAAACAATCTGCAAACTGATATCTGCTGGGTCCAGGCTCAAGGGCGTATGGCACTCTCAACTCTTTCCAGGACATGCCCGGGCCCTGCCTGCCAGTAGCTTTGCCGATATCTGTGTTGATAGGTAATAGATTAAGAGCGGTGAATGATATTAGATACAGGAAGCACTCAAACGTTTGTGTGAGTTTATCTAATTTAGCAGTGATTCCATGTCAGCCACAGCTTGTTACAAAAAACATGACTGATAGTGTGTTTAACAAACTTAAACTAGCTTTATTAAATGTCAGGTCTTTGGCAGGAAAAACATTTTTAATCAATGATTTTATCACTGAGCACAATCTTGATTTTATGTTTTTAACAGAAACTTGGATTGAACAAAATAACAGTGCAGCTGTTCTTATCGAATCAACCCCTCCCAACTTTAGTTTTATGAGTCAGGAAAGAATGCATAAGAAAGGGGGTGGAGTTGCTATTCTGTTCAATGATTCCCTTCAATGCAGGAAGACATCGTATGGAAACTTTGATTCTTTTGAATATGTGGCCCTTCAGCTGAAATGCTCCTCTCGAGCTCTGTTCCTAAATATCTATAGGCCACCCAAATACTGTGCAAGCTTTTTTGATGACCTTACTGAACTGCTGTCTATAGTGTGTATTGACTTTGACCGTCTAGTCATTGTTGGTGATTTTAACATCCATGTTGACAACCCCCAGGACAGAGGGGCTAAAGAACTGTTTTGTGTTCTTGATAGCTATGGACTGACTCAGCATGTGACGGAGCCCACGCACAATAAGGGGCACACTCTGGACTTAATTATCTCAAAGGGTCTGAATATCTCTAAGGTTGTGGTGACTGATGTTGCACTGTCTGACCATTCCTGTGTTTTCTTTGAGAGCTCTATTTCTGTTCACACAAGTGTTCAAAAAGAGGTAACCACAAAGCGATGTTTAACTGAAAATACTAGGGAAATGTTTACTCAGAATTTTTCTTCCACACTTGCCCCTGCTAACATCTCAGTAAATGAGCTAGTAGATCATTTTAATTCAAAAATTAAAAATGTTATAGATGCCATTGCTCCAATTAAGGTAAAGGAAGTGACTGGGAAGAAAATATCTCCATGGAGAAAGGCCATGACCGTTAAAACAGAAAAAAGAGAATGTCGAAAAGCTGAACGCAGGTGGCGAAAAACAAATCTCCAGGTTCACTTTGAAATCTATAAAGAGAGACTTGGCCTTTATAATTTGGAATTGAAAAACGCACGACAATCATTCTTCTCTGACATCATTACCAAAAACAAAAACAACGCACGTGCCTTGTTTGCTACCGTCGACAAACTAACTAACCCCCCAGTGTCAGTAGCCTCTGAATTTCTATCCACCAGGGCGTGCAATGATTTTGCCTCCTTTTTCACTGACAAAATTCAGAAAATCAGACAAGTAGTGAGTGCCTCTGCATCAGGAACAGCAAATGTGTTGTCTCTGTGTCCACTTAACATCAATTCAGACATCATGACACAATTCCATCAGATTAATGATAAAAACCTGGAGGACATTATACAACTTCTGAAATCCTCCTCCTGCTGCCTTGATATTATTCCAACAGGATTTTTCAAAGATGTTTTGCCTTGCATGGCCTCAGAACTACTTCATATAGTAAACAAATCTCTTCACTCAGGTATTTTTCCACAGGCCCTGAAAACTGCAGTCATTAAACCGCTCTTAAAAAAGAATAATCTAGATGCTTCAGTAATGAACAATTACAGGCCCATATCAAACCTGCCATTTCTAGGTAAGATCATTGAAAAAGTTGTTTTTCAACAGTTGAGTAATCTCTTGCATTTAAATGGTTGTTTCGATGTGTTCCAGTCAGGCTTTCGTCCAAACCACAGCACTGAGACTGCTCTTGTAAAGGTCTTTAACGACATCCACTTAAACACAGACAGTGGCAGAACTTCAGTGTTAGTATTATTAGATCTCAGTGCTGCGTTTGACACTGTTGACCACAGCATATTACTGGACCGACTGGAAAACTGGGTGGGACTTTCGGAAACAGTTCTAAATTGGTTTAAATCCTACCTAAACGACAGAAACAACTTTGTTTCTATAGGTAAATACACATCTGAGTTGAAAAATATGACATGTGGGGTTCCTCAAGGCTCCATCTTGGGGCCTCTTCTCTTTAACATCTACATGCTACCACTGGCTCAGATAATGAAGAACAACAAAATAAGTTACCATAGCTATGCAGATGACACACAAATTTACGTGACAATTTCACCAGGAGACTATGCTCCAATTCAAACACTGAGTAAGTGCATTGAACAAATCAATGACTGGATGTGTCAGAACTTTCTCCAATTAAACAAAGATAAAACTGAGGTAATGGTTTTTGGAGCCAAGGCAGAACGTTTAAAAGTTAGCGCTGAGCTTCAGTGTGCAATGTTCAAACCAACAGATAAAGCCAGAAATCTAGGTGTAGTCATGGACTCTGACCTGAGTTTCAACAGTCACATTAAAACAGTTACTAAATCAGCCTACTATCACCTAAAGAACATATCTAGGATTAAAAGACTAATGTCACAGCAGGATTTGGAAAAACTTGTCCATGCCTTTATCTTCAGTAGACTCGACTACTGCAATGGTGTCTTCACAGGTCTCACTAAAAAATCTATTAGAAAGCTGCAGCTGATTCAGAACGCCGCTGCTCGAGTCCTCACTAACACTAAGAAAGTGGATCACATCACTCCTGTTCTGAAGTCTTTACAATGGCTTCCTGTGTGTCAAAGAATAGATTTCAAAATACTGCTGCTGGTTTATAAAGCACTGAATGGTTTAGGCCCAAAATACATTTCTGACCTCCTGCTAAACTATGAACCATCCAGATCTCTCAGGTCTTCAGGGACTGGTCAGCTTTCTGTCCCCAGAGTCAGAACTAAACATGGTAAAGCAGCGTTCAGTTATTATGCTCCAAATATCTGGAACAAACTCCCAGAAACCTGCAGGTCCGCTGCAACTCTGACTACTTTTAAATCCAGGCTGAAGACTTTTCTTTTTGTCGCTGCTTTTATTTGAACTATTCATATCTTAAACTGCACTGTAACTTTTATCCATGTACTTTTTCTTGTAATGTTTAATTGAACTATTTATATTTTAGACTGCACTGTAACTTTTATCCATGTATTTTTTTCTTAATATTTATTTGATTAATTTTTTTTAATTAATTTTTAATGCTTAATGTCTTTCATTTTTTTTTTTTTTTTTTTTTGTGTAAAGCACTTTGAATTGCCTTGCGTTGAAAAGTGCTCTATAAATAAACTTGCCTTGCCTTGCCTTGCCTTGCCTTGCCTTGCCTTGCCTATGGTGATACAGTTAAATGACTGATGTATATCAATACTGAGAACATATGATGAATACTGCACTGACATACTCATTGTATCAGCATTGGATAAAATGTGCTCCTACTGTATTAGTATGAACTCACAACCAAGCTCCCAAAGTCTGTTCACCTCAAGTTATTACGGCTAAATTGTTTCATTGAGTTCCGAGAATACATACATGTAACCACATTTTGAAATACTCAAAGTAATTGAAATAAATAAAATGTGTTACTGCATAAAGACAATCTGATCCATTTAATTAATGTGTTATGCAAAAAGGTGTGAACGATGTATCTATTGGTTAAATCATTCAATTTGTGCTTACACTTTTGCAAGAATGTAATCAGACATTTTTAGTAAAAACAATGGAGTTATACTGAACAATTAACATGTTCATTATTGTATGCATGTGGCAATCAATAAGTCATTCTAAACAAGTGATGTGTATTCACCAATACATGGCACTAGTAGGTTTGTCATGTCAGTGAATGGCGTTGTTATCCTTTCTTAAAGGAGGAAGTTTGTCCAGTGTAAGCAAGGCCGTCTCAGTTGCAGCAAACTACATGGCAATATTAATGACTGGCCTCTTACTGTTTTTAGAGCGCACATGAAATAATCTGGCAACTGAGTGAAAATTAGCAATCAGTTGTTACCATTGTGTACATGGTAACGTGGTACATTATTTGTGTATACAATGTAGAACAATGTAACAAAGATTTGGCCCATACATACAGTACCATTAAAAAAAACTGTTGAAAAGCTGTAAAGAAAAATGAAAATAGTGTTGCTGAGAGACAAACATTTAAGGAATACATGAAATACCATTGACTATGATTTTTATTGATACATTTTTGACTAAATAATTACTTATTTTTTAAGGTCAGTTTTGTCCTGAATAGTATTTTGTGTTTTGCATAATGACATGTACGCTACATGTACCCTTAATCAAATACTTGTCGTCGTATTTCATCTCGTAACAGGATGTAGAGATCAGCTGCAGCAAATGGATCTGCTGGATCATCCCATCCGTTTTCCGCCATGAGTAGACAACACAGTTCAAAAACAGTTTCATCGCACGGAAACTGGCCTTTGGGAGTACACTCTTCCAGACACAGATTGACCTCCTCCATGGCAATAGGTTTGAGTCTATCCTCAGCACTGTGCAACTCTGGGAATGAGTACATAATCACTGGCCGACCAGATGCCGTGTCATCAGTTGATCTTGGTCTGATTTTGTGGGAATTCCAGATGTTGACCACTTCATCAAGTTCATCCTGCATAGAAGAAAAGCACAGTAAATGTAGACGACACACGTCTTAAGAAGCTTTCGGACATAACTTCTACCTGTCTAGATGGAGGCTGAGGTTGCTGCAATGTCCACGAACATAGTGAATTATAATATTATTATTACTCATACTACTTTTATTAATGACTAATCTCAGAAATAAATAAAATATGTTACCTGAACAAGATTAAGGTAACAGAATTGGATAAGACTTTTGTCCAAAAAGTCTCCTGTGAAGTGCCCATCTTCCTGGAGAGTTTGGAACAGGTTCATCCAGAACTGCGCACTCTGTTTGCGGAGTATACCCCACCATGCTTCAATGCGCTGGTTTGCTGTGCTTCTTCCATAAAGGAAACTTCTCACCCCAGCTAAACTGTCTGGGTGGTTCCTTCGCAAAAACATCTGCATTTCTTCAACAGAAACATTTTCCGTGCCCCTGTCTGCACGAATCCTTTCTGGACATCCACCTATACCTGAAACTGTTTTGATAAAGTAACTTGCAACTACTTTAGGATCACTGTTTGTGGTATAGGCCTCCATCCATAACACATAGCGGCTAAAACCATCTATACAGCCGTTGATGGCAATGCCATAGGGCTTTAGTTTATCATAACCATCCATGTGCCAAAGTGCATTTGGCCCTCTGCATCTGTACTGACGTCTTCTCAAGCGGTGGGCTCGTCTTAATTCCACACCTTGTGGATCAACCAGTTTGATGATGCGTCTCATGCTATCTTGTGACACAACAAGGCCCTGTTGAATTGCACGGAGATGAAGCCAACGGTATCCCTGCATCTGTCCATTGGTCATGATCTCATGCTGTACAAAAGCTAGCACTTCCTCCAAGTCAGACTGGTTCTTCCTCCTGAACAGGTTAAGTCTTTTACAAATTCTCTTTAATGTTCGGACACTAATTACAATGTGATTAGTGTGTGCCAAAATAGCAAGTATTTCTTTGTTACTTAGGGAAAGTCTGAAGTATAGTTTAATTAAGTCATCCAAATCCGGCTCTGCAGGCATTGTTGTGAGCAGCGCAGCAAACTGATGTAATGCAGAATATAATGAGGACAATTTGGTATTCGTAGGAGGGTTTGTAATATGGCAGTTGAAGTTGAATTCTACATCAGACAATAACGTTGCTTTTAATCTGCAAAAAAGAAAAGAAAATACATTGTTTAAATATTGTAAGGTTAAGACTCTTCTTCCTATTTTACACAGTATATGCTCAGTAAAAGTGTCCATTACGGAGTACGGATCTTATTTATCAGGAACACTTTATATGCAGGAACATAAATCCTACCTTTAATTTAAAGCCAGAAAGTGTTAAACACTCTTACTGTTAACCTCACTAACTTGTTTCATAAAATACGCATTTTATGAAACAAGTCTAGAATGGAGTAAGACAGTTTTGGTTGTGGGTCACAACCAAAACTATCTTACTCCTTTCTAGACGAGATGATGTTTGAGATGTTGATCATTTTGATGGTTAATAGCCTTCTGATTCTCAGCTAGCTGCTAGCTGCCTTGTTAAACACACTTAATGAAATCTCTACAGAAACATGAAAACCACCAGGCTGTTGCTCTTGGTTAGTCGCCACTGTTCCAACAAGAACAAACTTGCGTGTCAACAAAATAAACCATTATTTACTGAATTAGATGGGGGGGGGGGAGCCATAGCATATAAGCTAATGCACTTGCTGCTAGCTCATCAATGTCTGCATTTCACATTCATATTCTAACGCCTTTTCGTTGTTTTTACGAACGCCCAAAACACACTTATATATTTATAACTCACCTTTTGTTCTTCCATTTGCAATATGATTTCCTCTTGGACCCCTCTGGCGCGCAGAAATTCACTCACGTCCTCTATTGTTGCCTACTGCAATGTGTAAATCTCTCACTGAAGCTGGTTCTACAGTTACCGGTATTTCTGACTTTTTTCTCCCAAAGAATTTTTATTTGTTTTGTTCTGAGAAAAAAGTCAGAATTCTGAGATTAAAGTCAGAATTCTGAGAAAAAAGTCAGAATTCTGAGATTAAAGTCAGAATTCTGACTTTTTTCTCCCAAAAAAAAAAATGTTTTTTTGTTCTGAGATTAAAGTCAGAATTCTGAGATTAAAGTCAGAATTCTGAGATTAAAGTCAGAATTCTGAGATTAAAGTCAGAATTCTGACTTTTTTCCCAGAACAAAAAAAAAAAATATTTTTTAAAATCCTCCCAAAAAAAATATTCATGTGGCCCTAATCCTCTTCCGTATATAAGTACCCTGTATCAAGATTGATGCAAAACAAGTGAAATCTGACCTTTTTAGAGAGATTTAGCAACAAAAAAAACACTTCTGGGATCATTTGGGTGGATTTTCCATATCTCTGGCCCCCCTTGGTCGATTTTGACGAATGAAATCTCTTTATAACCGCTAGAGCCAATGGAATCGAGGGAAAGTTCTACACACACAAACACGTTACCAAATAAGGAGTGAGAGAACCGGAAGCTCCGTACACTCTGTTGGCTACCCTTAGCAGCTAACTTTTTTCCCCCCGATTTTTACATTAAAATGGAATTATGGATTATAAATAATTATTTCAAAGCAACAGACACATTATCAACCTATGGATTAACCGATTCAGCCGCGTTTTTTCTCGTTTTAATGCCATTGAACACGTCTTTTGATCAGATTGACAGCTACGGTGAGACGATCTCCCGTAAAAGCTCCGTAAAGGTACGTGTTGTGATGTCTGTGTTTGCTTCCCCTGTCGCAAGTTTGGATCGCTCAGTGATGATACTATACCTATATAATCTGTGGAGTCTCAGCTTTAATCAGATATATTGTACGTGCAGTTACGATAAGTAATAAGGGTATCTTTATCTTGAGTTCTGTGCCAAAGTCAGTTTGCATTTTTTCGCTCAGGGGTAATTTAGACTTGTGTTTTGTTTTGGTAAAAATGGTTCATATCTTCAGTTAGCTGAGATTCTCCCCGTTAATCTGGTGCTACACATTGATAGTTTCATAAATGTTAAGAAGCCCTGAGACACAGTCTTGAAAATAAACGTTGGGGGGCTCCAGGGCTTAACAGGTTAAAGACCAATCTTTATTTGAAGGTGCCTCTTAACCTGAGATATTAGTTATACAGTAATAGTATTGACAATCTAAAAAAACTGAGCAACTCAACAGTCAACTTTATATTTCTTATTGGCTAAAGCATTTATTATTTTCATTTCCCCTCTCATATTCAGTGTGGACGGATTGAGAGAGCCTGGTGTCCAGAGGGCTGCAGAGACTTCAGGGAGAAACCTCTGTGATGGACATCCTGTCTGTTGGTTTGGAGAGGACTGAGGGTCTTTCCTCTGCGAGGAGGACCAGGCCTGATGGAGGAGCCCATGCTGGGCAAAGCTGATACCAACTGCACAGGCCTAGTCTGTCACTTTATTTGACTAAATGTGTTTACTTATACATTTAATAGGTTTACACCTTCTGTCCATATGTGCTTTTTATTTAAAACATTTGATTAACCTTTGGTTCACATTTCAATAAATTGTATTTGTATTTGCATTCCTTTTGTCCATTATTCTTACTGAAAATGTTAGATTACACATTCACATCTGACTGAAGATTGGCCCCATGTATTTGTGACGTTGCAAACTCTGCGGTACAAGGCACAAGTGATGTGAAGCTCATAAAGTGAGGCAAATAGAAATAATCAGCTGATGGAGTGTAGATGTGGAAATAGATGCATTCGATCAGCTGACTGTGTTTTCACAATAAAACTAGTTTCTTAGTGAATGTCCTGTACTGGTCTTAAAATCTCATAACATCAGCTTTTAATGTTCCTCTTGGATGTTCTTCTGGACCCTCAGAGAAGGAGAAGATGTTGAGTCTTTCAGGCATGTCCTTTCCGAACAAAAATGACAGGAAACATAAAACATATTATTGCAGAACAAGTGTGTTAGAATAGAATAGAATATAATGGTTTAATGTCATTATACATGTACAATGAGATAATAACAAATGCTTCTCCCTTTCAAGGGTGCCATCAAAACAAAAACAAAACATCACAACATAAGACAACAAAATACATGCAGCATACATACTTAGGAATAAGGAATAAAGTGCAGTAATTATGTCCAGGAGTATACAAATAAAATCTGTAATGTAATAAATAATAATAATAATAATAGTGTGTATTTATAATAATAATAATAATAATAATAATAATAATAATAGTAATGATATATATGTATATATGTACAGAGTCACATTGATTCACATGATTTCAGGTTTTAAGAGCAATGATGGCTCTTTGGAAAAACCTGTCTTTGAGTCTGTTTGTGTTGGATGTGATCCACCTGTAGCGCCTGCCGCAGGGCAGCAGGTCGAACAGGTGAGAGCCGGGGTGTGAGCTGTCCTTGATCATGTTGTTGGCTCTCCTGAGGCAGCGGGAGGTGTAAATTAGGGAGGGGAGAGGGTAGCCGATGATGCTGCTTTTACGACTCTCTGGAGCCTCATCCTGTCGGCCTCAGAGCAGCTGGCGTACCCCGCTGTGATGCAGTGTGTCAGCAGGCTCTCGGTGGTAGAGCGGTAGAAGGTCACCAGCAGCTTAGTGGCCAAGTTGTTCCTCCTGAGCACCCTCAGGAAGTGCAGACGCTGCTGGGCCTTCTTGATGACAGCTGTGGTGTTGTCCTTCCAGGAAAGGTTGTTGGTGATGAGGACGCCGAGGAACTTGAAGGTGTGGACCCTCTCCACACACTCGCCGTTAATGTCGAGGGGAGCGAGGTCGGTAGTATTCCTCCTGACGTCTACGATGATCTCTTTGGTTTTCGTGGGGTTCAGTGCCAGGTTGTTCACTGAACACCACGCTGAGAGCTTCAGTACCTCACTCCTGTAGGCCGACTCGTCTCCTCCTGAGATGCAGTGGCGGGCCGTGCATTTCACACCTAGACCTTCAGTGATGTCCGACATAGTCCAACCTGAATTATTCCACCTCTTAATACCATCATTATGACGCCATGGCTCTAGAAACTATACATTTAGACAGAAACGCAGTATAACCGGGCGTTGCATCACCTTAACATAGTCAAGTACAACAGAGTTATATTAATATTTCCGAAGCATTTATAATCAATATATCCGCATTTACAATTAAGAGTGTTAAACTACCAGCTTTAAGATCGCTTGGATACTGTCAAAACTTAAAAATAAAAGGGGCTTTTAAGGCATTAGTCTACAAAGTGTTATTAAGTCCACCAAAAGTATGTGAGCTTTAACAAGTGTGTTCACTAAACAGCGCATTGTCGCACCCAAAGCAGTTTCATTTAAGAAACGTGACGATAAAGACACAAACTATTCACTGAAAATAAAAGAAAACAAACAATGAATTTGCATGTGTTCATGAGGATATATTTGCGACAGTGGTGAAAGTGTATTCCTAGCCCTGAATGTCCACTTTGATAAAGGTTCAACCAAAACAATTCAACAAGTCTCCTTGAGTACTTTTACTGCACAGCTGAGCCAGTGCGCCACACACATCTCTATATCTCTTGCAGAAGCATCAAACATTTATTTTTTATATATTTGTCATTTTAATTACATATATATTAATTCGTTAATATTGATTTAATATTAACGACATAAAATGACAAAAATATATTAAAATAAAATAAAAAATAAAATGCTTTGTCCTCACCAAAACAACTGATTATTTGAACACAAATCCATCCTCCTTTCTTTCCTCAAGAAGACTTCAATGACTGTTGTACAGTTTATCTGTGCGTTTCGTTGAGCTGTAGATCCACTCGGGTGTCCCCAAAGGTTTTCAAAAGCACCATTGCTTGTAAGTGCCCAGCCGTGCTTTGGTGTCTCGTTGCTGCCTTGGTTAGACAACTCAAGTTTGCAAATCCAGTGTGGCTCCAAACACCAAATCGATCATTTGCAAATAGCAGGCATTCCCAGCAGTACAATGTGCAGTGCCTCTCGGAGGCTGTGAGCCAGGGGTACCGCTCGTAGTTAGTGATTTGAAAGTGGCGGACAAACCCTTTTCCCCGCTGTGATAGGCTCGCTAGCGTCGGGGTTGGCCGTTCTCCTCTCACAATGTCTAGCTTTTCTTGAAAAGTTCGTCTTGAAAATGGCGTTGTAATTATATCTGCGACCAAATCGATCTCTTCTCCTCCTTCAGCCATTGTGTGTTGAAAAAAAACAGCTTGTAGAAATCTACACAAATTAGCTCGTTCAAATTCAAGTTCAGTTTGCTAGCTCTACATAGCTCTGCCTCTCCTGCGTCTTCTCCTCTCTGCGTATCCAATCAAAAGACGTGCACGTGCTGACGTCATCGTACGCCTGCTAGCTGGCCCATTGTCGCCAACTCAAAATCTGATTGGTTAACGCCACAGTTTTGTTTCCGTTCACTTTAAGCTACAGGCGCCCGCTCTGTTGATTCTGAAGGCCTAGGGCAGATTTCTTGGACCCTGGCAACACATTATGGCTGAAATATGATTGGATAAAAGCTCTAACATAAAGGCCAGCCTTCCAAATCTTGTTCTGAGGCTGGAAGCAGCGCAACCAAGAGGAAAGCTATGAAATGAAAAGAATAGACTATGGGGAATAATTTAATACATATTTGTGGAAAAAATATATCAAAATTAAATTTATATTCTGATGATGTTTAGGCCAGCAGAGAAGGCCTTGCTGGCCCTGACGGCCCACCACTGCTGAGATGAGCCCCACCACAGTGGTGTCGTCAGCAAACTTGACGATGATGTCCTCTGGGTGGGCTGGACTGCAGTCGTGGGTGTAGAGCGAGTACAGGAGAGGGCTCAGCACACAGCCCTGAGGAGAGCCGATGCTGAGAGTGCGGGTGGAGGAGTGATGGGGGCCAAGTCTCACACGCTGGGGGCGGTTAGTGAGGATATCTTTGATCCAGGAACAGGTGGGTGGGGGAAGGCCCAGGTTTGATAGTTTGCAACCTAGAATGTTCGGGATGATTGTGTTGAACGCTGAGCAATCTGACATAGCTCCCACGATGCTCCAGGTGGCTCAGTGCAGAGTGGAGAGCTATGGCGTCTTCAGTGGATCTATTTGCTCTGTAGGCAAACTGGTGTGGGTCCAGGGTGGGGGGAAGGCAGGCTTTTATGTGATGTAACACAAGCCTCTGAAACAGGCCCGGTTCCAGAACAAAATGACTCAGGGTGCATCTGAGATTAGAGAGGGTGCAGTGGTAAAGTGCTATTTTTATAAGTGGGGAGTGGACCTAACACCCTAGTGGTCCTCATCTCCTCTAGGAGGGTCCTCATCTCCTGTAGGGGGGTCCGGGGGCATGCTCCCCCGGGAAGATTTTCTTTAAAATATTGAAGTTAAAAGCATCAATCTGGTGCACTTTGAGAGCAAAATGAAGAGATCTATCTATGTGCTCTTTGCTTGATTCATGCCTTCCCAGTCCCTTATCACGTAGCCTATAAGAGCATGGCGCCAGTTGTTGTAGCCAGTTGTGGTGAAGGCATCTGACTTACTTGAACCGAAATGTCTACATGCATAGCAGAAGATGGCATCTTTTTTACATGAATATTCCAGCCAATCTCTGTTTTGAAACCATGAGCTGCAAAATGAGTAGCCTACAGGCGAGTTGGGCACTTTTTTAAATATACCTGGGCAGGCTCTGTTTTGCTGAGGTCCTCTGGCACATGCGGGCCGCTGAGGGGTGGCGGTGTTTGGGGCAATGAAGACCGCTGCGGCTGCTCCACCTCCGTGGGCGAGGCGGGCAAAGCCAGCGAGTCGGGCGTTATTGTCCACGACAGTGGCCGCGGGTAACGTAATGTCCCCATGATCTGAACTGTTATTACCTGCAGTAGATGCAGTGTTACTGCTGGCGATAAGGGCTGGTTGTTTTAACCATTTTCTGATGTCCATCACTGACACTGATAGCTTTGTAAGAACCTTGCAGATGACGAACGCGCAGCGGCACAGGTCACACACACCTGACATAATAACGTTACTTACCGTTTAAATTGACCAAATAAATGCAGCAATGTTATTTAACCACAATTCCAATTTATTTTATTTCAACTAAATTCTTCTTCTTATTATTATTACTACTATTATTATTATTATATATGTAATATTTTTCACTTTTCAAATGAGGGTGCATAACGACTCAACTGAGGGTGCAATGCACCCTTATGCACCCCCGTAGAACCGGGCCTGCTCTGAAAACACTTCATGATCACTGTGTGAGTGCAACGGGGCGGTAGTCATTGAGGCTGTCTGTGGTTGCTTTCTTAGGAACAGGGATGATCGTGGCAGTTTTAAGGCAAGGTGGGATAACAGCGAGTTTCAGGGAGAGATTACAAATGCTGGTGAAGACCTGTGAGAGCTGGTTGGCACACGCTCTGAGCACCTTCCCAGGCACTCCATCTGGACCAGCAGCCTTCCTGGGGTTCACTGCTTTGAGCACCCGTCTCGGTCTCACACATACTTGCCAACCTTGAGACCTCAGAAATCGGGAGCATTTCAAAACCAACGCCGGAGCTGTTAGATTAACATTAACATGCTTATTGTAGTTGTGAGTGCACTGTCTTGCAGCCTGTCGCACCATCCTTGATGGAGCATACGTGGGCTGGACCTGGATTTTACAGGAAAGGAGTTTCGAGAGGTTCGAGTTGTCGATTCTTGTTCTGTTTTCTGTGACTATCTGCCTCACCCTCTTTAGACTTTCAGTTGCGAGCGCTGCTAAAGAGACGCACTACCATGGAAACCAAACAATGGTGTAGCTGTATTAAAGTCCGAGTGGAAA
Organism: Chaenocephalus aceratus; assembly: GCA_023974075.1. Classification (NCBI taxonomy): domain Eukaryota; kingdom Metazoa; phylum Chordata; class Actinopteri; order Perciformes; family Channichthyidae; genus Chaenocephalus; species Chaenocephalus aceratus. The sequence continues at coordinate 15,527 of JAMFTG010000464.1, read as the reverse complement.
CAGTCGTGAGTAAATCTGATTTTGTCAGAAATGCGGGAGAAATATGACCCCGGGAGGAAACCGGGAGAGGGCTATGAAATCGGGAGTCTCCCGCGAAAATCGGGAGGGTTGGCAAGTATGGTCTCACATCATGCTCCTCCACAGTAAGTGGGGGGTGCTGGAGGCGGTTGGGGGCCGGGGTGGAGTTGCTGATTGCTGCTGTGGTGTCTCGAAGCGAGCAAAGAAGCAGTTCAGTTCCTCTGCTAGCGACACGCTTGAGTCCCCAGTTGCCGTGTCACACCCCCTGTAGTTGGTAATGTTCTTAATGCCCTGCCACACCTGCCACACCTGCCACACCTGCCACACCTGCCACACCTGCCACACCTGCCTAGGGTTGTTGCTTGTGAGGTGGTCCTCAATCCTTATTTTGTATTCTGTCTTGGCTTTTGTAATTCCTCTCCTCAGGTCGGCTCGAGCAGCACTGTAGAGAGCTCTGTCCCCTGACCCGAAGGCTGAGTCACGGGCCTTGAGCCCCGGCCAGTCATCCAGGGTTTCTGGTTTGGGAAAACCCTGATGCTTTTTACCATAGTGACGTTGTCGATACAGTATTTAATGTAGGACAGTACCGTCTCTGTGTAGGTTGCCAGGTCCTGGTGCTGGTGTTCAAATACATCCCACTGGGTGTGTTCAAAGCAGTCTGAAGCTGAGCAAGTGCATCCTCAGGCCAGGTTGTAACAGACTTTCTTGTTGGACTTGTTCTCTGTCTTAGGGGGGTGTATGCAGGGGTCCGTAGCAGGGAGATATGATCTGACAGGCCTAGGTGGGGAGAGGTATGGCTCTGTATGCGTGTTTGATGTTGGAGTACACATGATCAAGAGTGTTTTTCCCTCTGGTCGGACACTTGACATGCAGGTAGAATTTAGGCAGGACAGATTTGAGGTTGGCCTAAAAGCGGGGTATTTATGAAAGCGGTGTGTTTGTGTGTTTAGGGGCTGTAGATATCATTATTTTGTAATTGTAATGTTTTTGGTTTTTTTCAACAGTGAGCTACAAAGACAATCAGATTATGAATGAACAGTATGAAGCTCATCAACATTGAAATATATGTTATTATCAAAATAATATTGAACTGTTATCAAAACGTAGTGCGTAGAAGCTTGCTCTGTTGTCTCACTGAAAGAATCACTTTTACCACGTTTTTTACAGACAATATTGAGAGAGAAATAGTAGCAGTTCTCACTATGTGTTAAATAGCTTTGCCTTCAATACATTACATTAGAAAGCTGACAAAGTCATTGTAGTAACTCACAGGAGGCTTCTGGTGAGCATAGTGGAGTTTATTTGATTCTGGTAACACCGAGCTGCAACTCCGGTTCATCACATACTAGCATAACAACATAGCTCCCAGTTCCTCTTCTATGCTTATGGAACGGCAACAACTTCATGGTCACAGTGCCACCTAGTGGACTGGTGAACTAACATGCAATGATATGACCTTACAACATCCCCTTCCCCTCAAGCAGGTTATATACATCTAACAGGAACATTGTAACACGGTAACAAATTATTTTTTTAAACCTAACTGGTGACTCACAACAGTATTATCTATTCCCTTCTTAGCTCAGCTGGAAGTCTTTAAGGTAACTGGGTAACTTAGTCTCTCTTGTTGACTGTCTCTTCCCTGGACTTGTATTTTCCACAGTTCCATGGACCCTCTCTGCTGCTGCAGCTTCTGTAGCTGCTGGCTCTTCCAACTCGTCCCCACTGAGCACTACATTCTCAACGTCCTGCCATGTCTCTCCTTTTTCGACTGCCTGACTTAGCTGAGTCGAGTCAGTCTGTTGTCTTTCATGGTCTTTTTCTGGTCTTTGGTGGTGAGCATGGATCTGGTCCACATGTCTCCTGACTACTCTCCCATCGCCCAGCATCACTGTATATGACACTGGCCCGGTCACTGACTCTATGATTCCTGGAATCCACTTGGGTCCAAAACTGAAGTTTCTCGTCAAGCACTGAGTCTCCTGTTTTGAACCAGCGCCCCTTTGCCTTTTTGTCATGATCTCTTATTTGTCTTTCCTGTTTTTCTTTCACCTTCATGCACAGATCTGGATGAATTGAATCCAAACAGCAACGTAGCTTCCTCCCGAGAAGCAGCTCTGCTGGTGACAGACCTGTTGTAGTCTGAGGAGTCACACGATAACTAAATAACACTCTGGCTACCTTGGCTGTCAGTGTGCCTTCTGGACATTTTTTCATCATCCTTTTAAATGTCTGTACCCCTCTCTCTGCTAACCCGTTACTGGAGGCGTGATAGGGTGCCGAGGTCACATGACGGATACCATTTCTTTTCAGGAAATCTTCGAACTCTGTGCTGATGAAACAGGTTCCATTATCAGACACCAACAATTCAGGCAGTCCATGGTTACTGAAACTGGTACGCAGGCACTCAATTGTAGTGGCTGAAGTGGCAGAATTGACTGGAACCACATCCATCCATTTTGAGTGTGCATCGATGAGCACAAAAAACATCTTCCCCATGAATGGCCCAGCATAATCCACATGAATACGACTCCAGGGCTTATCAGGCCAATCCCAGGGGTGTAACGGAGCTGGTGCCGGAACATTTCGGTGCTCTTGACATGTTATACAGGACTTGACAGTATCCTCTACATCCTTGTCGAGCTTTGGCCACCATACATAGCTCCTAGCCAGGGCTTTCATCCTGGACACTCCTGGATGGCATTGATGAAGCTGTCTCAAAACACTTTCTTGGCCTGGCTTTGGCACAATAACTCTTGCGCCCCACAACACACACCCATTTTGGATACTGAGTTCATGTTTCCTCACTGCATAAGGGCCAAACTCAATCTCTTTTAATTCTGATGACCAGCCTCTGTTGACCAATTCCCGCACCCGTGAGAGTACTGGATCCTTGTCTGTCCATACTTTCACTTGGTCAGTAGTCACAAGTGTGTTGTCAGAACTCTCCAGCATGAGAACCCTCTCTTCTGGCCTCCCCAGGTCAGGTTTCTCTGGTAGGGGCAGGCGGCTCAGTGCGTCTGCATTGTTGTGGTACTTCCCTTCTTTGTACACTATGGTGTATTCATAGGCTCTCGAGCTCACGGCTCAACGTTGGATCCTCGGTGATGCCATTTGGGGTACTGCTCGCATCTCACTGAAAAGTGACAACAGGGGCTTGTGATCCGTCACTATAGTAAACTTCCGTCCATAGATGTACTTGTGGAAGCGTATTATTCCAAAAATCACGGCCAGTCCTTCCTTGTCAAGTTGTGAGTAGTTTTTCTCTGCAGCATTTAATGTCCGTGATGTAAATCCAATGGGTCTTTCAGTTCCATCTGACATGCGATGTGAGAGCACAACACCTAGTCCATATGGTGATGCGTCACATGATAGCACAATGTTCTCTGGGTCATAATGCACCAACACTTCAGCTGACTGCATCATGTCTTTTGACTTTTCAAACACTGTCTGTTGTGCATCTTCCCACTGCCACTTTGTGTCTTTGTTTAGCAGTTTGTGCACTGGAGCAAGGGTGGTTGACAGACTGGGCAGGAACTTGTTATAATAGTTTAACAGTCCTAGATATGCTTTGAGCTCTGTCACATTTGAAGGTGTGGGTGCATCCTTGATGGCTTCCACCTTCTCATGCACAGGGTGCAGTCCTGTGGCATCCTCCTTATGACCTAGAAACATCACTTCCTCACTCATGAACGAACACTTGGTTCTTTTGAGCCTGAGACCGGCCTCCTGTAGCCGTTTCAACACAAGGACAAGAGTCTGCAGATGCTCTTTGTCGTCTTTCCCTGTCAGCAGGATGTCATCCAAGAATATTGCCACTCAGATGTCCTGTAGCAGTCCCTCCATGGTCCGTTGAAAAATAGCTGGGCTAGATGATACTCCGAAAGGTAACACTTTGTACGTGAACAAGCCCTTGTGTGTATTTATGGTCACATATGTTTTTGCTTCTTCATCCAAAGGGATTTGGTGATATGCATGACCGAGATCTAGCTTTGTGAACTTCTGTCCACCTGACAGGTCGGCAAACAAATCCTCAATTCTGGGAATGGGATACTGCTCCAGTTTTGATACTCGATTTACAGTCAGTTTGTAATCACCGCACAACCTTACTGAGTCATCTGGTTTTAACACCGGTACCACAGGCGCTGCCCACTCGGCATATTTTACCGGTTCAATTATCTCCTGGGCTAGGAGACGGTCCAGTTCGGCCTCAACCCTTCCTCTCATCTCATACGGGACCGGTCTAGCTTTAAAAAACATGGGGGTTGCTTCCTTGTCCACATATAGTTTAGCTGGGGGCCCTTTGAATGTCCCTAGTTCCTCTTTGAAAACCTCCTCATATTCCCCAAGTACCTCCTCCAATGTCTCTTCCTGACATGGTGAATCTGGCTTTCAGGTCTCCACTGCAAACCTAGCTTCTTAATCCAGTTCCTGCCAACTAGACTAGGGCCCGTCCCTGGCACAACTACCACCGGTAGGTTTTTGACTGACTGTTTGTGCTGCACTTTTACCATAGCTGCTCCCAAAACATGTACCCTATGTCCTGTGTATGTTCTGAGTCTCACTCTGCAGGGTTGTAGGGCTGGTACCTCTCCCCCCATAAGGTTTGGTACACTGAGTGGTTCACCACTGTTACCCCATCCTGAGTCTACTTCAAACTGTGTTTCAGTTTCGTTAATAGTCAGTGTTTCTAGAAATGGCTCCTCTGCCGGTATGTCTATTTCCTCCACTTTGTACAAAGTGAACATGACCTCATCTGTGTCTGTCATCTTTTTCGCCCTCCCCCTGGCTGACATAGTTTGCTCCCTGAGTTTTCACATGCTTATATCTCTGATATACTCCACCCCCTTTTGCTTGGGAAGCACTAACTGAGCCTTTGACCTACACACTTTCTGAATATGGCCTATCTTCCCACACTTGTGACAGGTTTCTTTAATAAACCTACAGTCCCCAGCTATGTGCTGCTCACTGCCACACCTGTAGCAAGCCTTATGCTGGTGCTGCTGCTCACTGGGGCTCTGCCTTGCCGTCATCTTGTGCACTGCCTCAGGTGCTCTCATGTGCGAGGGTGCTGACTCCAATGACTGTAAGTCTCTCACATCCTTGCTGGCTGTCTCAATAGCCTGGGCCAGCTTCAGTGCCCTGTCGAAGGTCAAATCCGGCTCTGACAACAATCGCCGTTGTATGCGATCCTCCCCAATCCCACAGACCAGCCTGTCACGCAGCATTTCTGTTAACTTTTCTCCATAGTTACAATCTTGTGCTAATTTCCTTAGCACAGCAACATACTCCATGACTGTTTCCCCCAGCTTCCTACTTCTTGAGTTAAATTTGTAGCGCTGTACAATTTCACTGGGTTTGGGGTTGAAATGGTCTTTCAGCAGCTGAACAAGCTCATCAAACGTCTTCTCTCCTGGCCTCGCCGGGCTGATAAGATCCCTCATAAGGCTGTAAGTCTGACTGCCAACTGAACTGAGCAAAATAGCTTTCTGCCGACCTGCATCTTCGATCTCATTAGCTTCAAAGAAATATTGGAGAACCTCACAATATTCCTCCCACGTCTGGGATTGACTATCAAAAGGAGCGGTGTTTCCTACCATTGCCGCCGCCATATTCTAGCTCACACCACTGTCCGGTGTTTGGTGCCGTTAACGTAGCCACTCCACAGTCTCGCTCATTTGTGTGTATTTCCACCAGGCATCTGCTGTACTTTTATCCTCGTCGCCATTATGTAGTAACTCACAGGAGGCTTCTGGTGAGCATAGTGGAGTTTATTTGATTCTGGTAACACCGAGCTGCAACTCCGGTTCATCACATACTAGCATAACAACATAGCTCCCAGTTCCTCTTTTATGCTTATGGAACGGCAACAACTTCATGGTCACAGTGCCACCTAGTGGACTGGTGAACTAACATGCAATGATATGACCTTACAACAGTCATATTGCTTGTTAACATCTAAATGTAACTTTTTGCATGGAAAAACCCCTCAACTTCACTGATGTGGAGGTGATCTAGTATTTAGTATTGTTTAATGGAATGTATATCAGTGTATTCAAGTCAATACTTCATTTATTTAAACCAATATCTTTCTTGATTCTTTGTACAGTATGAAAAAAAGAGTCTTTGTACCTGTGCTGAAGTTCACTGCTGTGAGGAGTCCAGTTCTGTCTCTCACTCTCTGGTCCAGCCTGTCTGCATCACCTGGACACCTTAAACAAACAGATATATATGTAAAGTACCATGTGGACAAACAATATAACTGATTATCTTCTGTTGAACATGTTGGATTGTGTATTGTCCAAGTCAGGGTCCTTTTTATTTTACTGTAACTTTGGAAGTTGTGTTACCAATGCTTACTGTTTATTTGATACCCATTTGGTAATGCAATTAATAAAAACAACAAGGTTTGGGTTCGTTCTTCAGATGACTGTGACGTTAACGTGTAAGCTCGATAATGAACTCCAGCTCAACCAACCATATTATAATATCTAAGTAATCATCTTGAAATATGACATTAATAATTGTAATATACACATCTTATTGTGAGGTTGATTTCACATACACTACTTCGACGTTAGCTTGTCTACATACTTGAGCATAGCCAATTTAAATTAACCTTAGCGATGCATACAGTTCCTACTGTACCTACATAATAAAATATCTCTCTAAGTTACAAGGATGACCTTATTTTATCAACCTCAAACAGAAGCCGTTTGTTGTACAGTATTATCCCACTTAACGCTTAACACTTGTCTATTTCGTTTTAACCTTTATATATAGTCTATTATTTTAACTTGGAGGCTACGATTAGCATCGTTAGCACCGATGTAGCTACCACTCGCTTACACGCTAACCCAAGCCTTAACATTCATTACGTAGCTGATTAAAATCATTAACACATAAATAGTACTCGAATTTCACTTACCGCAAAACCGCATTCATGCACCGTCTGTTTCAACCGCAGAGCGAGTCACAATAGTCCGATATATAAGCATGAAGAACAAACAAACAAACACGGCCGGGGTCAAGTTGTGTTTCCTGGATGAGCTGAGCAGGCAGAGTCCCTGTAGCTTCACGGAGCAGCTAGCAGAGAGACGAGAAGCTAGCAGAGAGACAAGAAGCTAGCAGCAGCAGTCACTTGACAGAGACTCAATGTGACCACGCCCTAATTTATGCAAAAACGTTAAGACCTAATATAAATAAAAGGGTCTCGTTAGAAAACAATTCACTCACAGATAATCATGAAGGTGGGATCTAAATATATCCATAATAATATTTATTGCATCCAGGGGTAGAAACATGTATTTTTCTGCTGTAAAATTGGGCATTTTAACATGGGGTCAATGGAAATTGGTTGCTCCTTTCTGCAGTCATTGGAAGACTCCCAGCAGCTTCTACTGAAGCCAGTACCTAACTCCGGTGATTTCCGGCCGGGGACTTCGGGTGGCAGTATACACCATAGATAAACAGGGGTGCACATAACATAATAGCGTGAACGTTGTGATCAGCTGTTTTAGCGCAGTTCTCCAGTGAAGGAGGGAGTCTCCCTCCGCAGCCGGTTGGCGTAGTTTTGGCACAAGTCTGTTGTACAGACCGACGTTAACAGCAGCCCTGTCTGTGAACACGGAGACCGACTCTGTCGTTCGGTGATCTAACGGCCCGTCCACACAGCGGCGTGCGTTGAAGCTTCCAACGCTTCTGCCCATTCACTTTGAATGGGGTGACGTCACTTTTAGCCGAACTGCATTTTGGGAAGCGACGTGAAGCGTTGCTGGCGTTGCTCGCTTCAAAAGTTGAGCAATGAGGCGTCAGCCAATCGAATCATATGCCAGTACAAGCTCTAGCCAATCAAACCGCGTGCTTGTGTGTCTGGGGCGGGAGATTCATGCGATTGGTTGTTGGTCAAGTGTCAGACACGCCCGCCGGCAAGCGTCAACGCACGCCGCTGTGTGGACGGGCCGTAACCGCCTTCTGGAAAAGCTTCACAAGTAGGCTACGTCGGTATGCAAATGCACTTTGTGACGGCCCGTCCACACAGCGGTGTGCGTTGACGCTTCACCATTCACTTTGAATGGGGTGACGTCACTTTTCGCCGAACTGCATTGTGGGAAGCGACGCCGAGCGTTGCTGGCGTTGCTCGCTGCAAAAGTTGAGCAATGTTCAATGCAATGCCTCGGCAGAAGTGTCAGCCAATGAAATCCCGTTTATGCAAATCTGCCAGTACAAGCGCTAGCAAATCAAACCGCGTGTATGCTGGGAGAGACTACGCAGGTCATTTCCTCATATTCCAAAAATGGAATTTTTTTTCATTTAAAACTGTTTTGTTTGATTCTCAAAAGAGAACAAAGATGTAAGCAAATTGTGTTTTATACAATTGTATGTTATTATGACATAATGCGGGAGGGGGTGCGCTGAGAAAAAAAAAAAAGAAGAAAAAAAAGGTTTTAACAACATGTTTATTTATTGACTTTTCATTCCTCTATAATCATTTTGCGCAAAGATGGCACTGTTTATCAGAGCACTTCATCCTTCTGGGATTTCATGAAGAACAGCTCCAACGCCTGTGTGTATGGGAACGCCTCTGGTGCTGATCCATTAACTGCCAGTGTTTCCCACAGATCTGAAATATACTTGGGGGTTGAGGTGACATGCAACAACATTAACATTAACCTTTCTGTTGGTCGCTTGTTAGCAGACCCTTCACGTGATGGCAGAGCGAACAGGTACAGGCAGGGCCCATAAAGATAGCCCTATAGTTTAAATCTACTACCCACACATGAACATATGGAAATGGGTTACTATTTAAAAAAAAAAAATGTATTTACAAATGTATTTAGGAACCTATCCATGTGATTTTTAGTGGGGGTCGACCTCAAATCCTCTAGGGGGGTCCAGGGGCATGCCCCCCGGTAAGATTTTATTTTTTATTTTGGAGTTAAATGCATCAATCTGGTGCATTTTGAGGGGAAAATAAAGAGACTAGATCTATGGAAACACCTATATTAAACAGAACTGTATACATTTCAATAATCATAAAAGCATGGCCATAACCAATAACATACCATTTCCAATATGAAAAAAACACTGAAACTTGTTTATTCATTTAGTTTTGGTTCATTTATAGTTGTGAGTGTGTCTGTGCTCCTGAATCAGCCTCTCCTGTCTCCCTCCTCTTTGAGGCAGCAGCAAAGACTAGTTTTCTCTCAACAAGTTTTAAAAGTGTATCTTACCTTTTTTCACCTAGTTAACTTTTTTTAAATTTATTCATGCATATTTTACTAATCACACTACATTTCATTTAGCTGATGCTTTTATCCAAAGCGACTTATAATGACCGATTACAGGGACATTCTCCCTGGAGTAACTAAGGGCTAAGTGCCTTACTCAAGGGCACACTAGTGGTGGTGTTCCTGGTGGGATTTTAACTCACAGCCTTCCGATCTTCAGCCCACCTCACTATCCATTAGACCAATCACTACCCTCTCAAATGGTGACCACACCGTTTGAGACCCACTGAGAACTTAGACTAAGTTAACTATCTAAACCCTCAGTCCTTTACCTCACCTGAGCTGAGGTTATCCCGAGCTTGAATGACACACAGAGACCAATCAAGGGCTTTGATTTATGATCTGTGACAGTGGCCATGTCGGTAGGCCACATCATGTGGACAGCCACACCCTGTGTGAGGCAGGCAACTTTACATGCCAGAAGGAGGCGAGATCAGAGCAAGGGAGCGAGGGATCATTGTCCACAAGTTAATCGATCGCAGATAGCGTTGTGGTCACGGACGAATAAAAAAATTATAAAAAATAAAAATAAATAAAAAAATCTAAATGGGTCGCGAAATATACTTGGGCGGCCGTTAATATACCTGGGCGGCCCGCCCAAGTATAGTCTATGTGTGGAAAACCCTGCCTCATCACTCCTCCGCTGATCCGGTACAAGTCCGAGCTGCGGTGGTTTGTTGATACATGTCGTCTTCTTCTGTTTGCTTTAACCGAGGCTACATACTTATGCAGCGCCCCCATCGTCAGTAAATGGAAGTACTACAAATAACCCCGTTTAGTGCAATCATTTCACAAGTTTAGTTATATACAGAGCTCGAAAAAAATTACCGAGGTCCGGACCTCGGTGACCTCAATGGTGGATACGGCCATGATCTAGTGTTTATATATATCTATGGCAGTGGTGAACCGTGTCTATCACAACTGGACCTTCTGTAGACACACACACCCAGGGCTCGAGCTTAAGGACGTCCCAGGGCCGAAAAAAATAGTGTCAGGGAGGATAAAAAATAATTTTGGGACGAATTTGGGACGAGAGTTAAAATAAAAATACAAACGGCGATGAAAATGAAACCGACTGCACGTTTTGTGTAGCACACAGTTATTAAACCTCCTTGTCAACATAAACACCATGATAAACACACATGCACAAAACATTTAGAAACCCGCGAAATACACACACGTAGCTACAGCTGTGCCCGCGAATTCCTGGCCCGCAAATTCGCGGGTCTAGCTATGTACTGAGTCAACACATCCTCACTCCCAGGTCGGCCTATGTTGACGTTATGTCAAGTCCCCTGTGTCGGCTTTTTCCAACGCAAGGGGGGGGGCCTTAGCGTCCATTTTCAGCTTTCCGGGATGTCCATATGCTTCTATGGACGCTCATGGAAGCACGGCATTCGTTTGTGTCGACTGCCCTTAAAGGCAATGAGAGCGTCCATTCTCATTGGATAACGGAGAATTGTACACCCGGAAGTAAGTATTCCCCTTACTGTCGATTGATTTTACAGTGATATCTGCACTACTCATCGACTAAAAAACACCAGATTATCCTTGTTAATTACACAACATTGATTGGTTTAAATTGTGTGCAATGCTTTTGTATGTTTCCCCTTCGATTCGGAGAAACAAATCTTTTTTCGGAGTAAAGGATGGCAGAAGACACTACACTACCCAGAATCCCCAGCTATCGTTTGGACTACACCATGTGCTCTGTTTGACAAACCCCGTGATAGTCCTCAAGCTCTGTGATTGGAGAGTGTGCTCCGAGGGTTACGCCGATTCTCGAACAGCACTTGAAATGGGATGGAACCACGGCAGACTGTTCAAAACTGGATTTGAACGGGTCCACCACGTCCCCCCTCCCCCACCCCGTCCCCAGAACTACACATGCTGGCTATTCTGTTTCGCAACATGTTCTCTATATGGCACGTCTCTACTGGGAGTTGTAGTTTTAAAAGATGTTTTCGTATTTCCCATAATAAGAAGTTGCCAGTATTAAACTGTGTACATCCCTGGAGGTTTAGGGGATAGGAAACACTCACATTTAAAACATATAATTAATAAATGGGTGAAAATTGCTCGTGCCCATAATGGGCAGTATTAATATATATACCCACACGCCAGCTAAGGTCAGAAGAGCTTTATTTAACAGCTGGTCTTATGTCTGTGACCCGTCCTCTTGTTCATTGATAACATTACATTACATTAATTGATAAGCCTGAAACATGCACTTGTCAAGTTTCAGAGGCACATTTTGTAAATATGGCAGTAACCATCGATCAGCTTAAGATAAGATATACTTTATTGATCCCAAGTTGGAACATTTGCGTTACATCAGCATGTTTAACAGTTAAATATGCAGTGGTGTTTATTTGTAAATCATTTAGTATAATCACACAAATTCTGTGTTTTATATTTAACAATTCTGTGTTCTTTATTTATTGATTGTTCAATACCTGACAAGGCCGGAGATGAAATATCTGCATACATCTTATAAGAGTATAATACATTATGTATAATATCAGTTAAAATAAGTGCTTCAACATAGTTAACATTGCTGGAGGTATGCACAAATATTGATAGATGTCTTGTAATGCACTGTTGAGGAACCTGCGACCCAAGTTTTTCATTCAGTGCAGAACTACACCATAGTTGTGTAGGCCTATATGATATGTCAATAAACCTTAGAAAATCTTGAAATCTTGAACGGGATGTGCAAAATAGTCATTATATACAGTCTTTAATTAACTATTAGTAGAGAATAACGAGTAATGAATATACTTTATAGGGATCCTATTAATATCTAATAATACAAATAATGAAATTCAATAACATGCTTTAACCACCAGGTGTCGCTTTATATCAGCTGTGCACCTTTATGGTGTAAATACAGCCTATCTACCGATTGGATCAAATATAAAAGTCAGCCGAATTAGTGTTGATACTGCAAGGAGACGTATTGTGTGAAAAGAAATGTAAGATGTTGTTTAATGGCTGATATATTTATGATCCACGTCACGTTTTCAGTTACTCATGTTTGTCTTCTCATCAGGGCTCTATAAATATAGAACTACGGCAGATATGTAATATGTAATGCAGCCGAACCGTGTATTACAATGCCATTATGTGATGACTTTCAAAGAGAAAAGCAAGCACACTCGGAATAAGGTATTATTTTTTAATTTTTTAAATGTTTTCGGTCTGTTTCCGGTATTTGTTAATGACAATGTGCTGTGAGATGTGAGACTGGAATTGCACAGGGGAAAATAACGTATCTTTAGATGCGGATTTTGTTAAACTAATATGTTTGCGCTGTGGACCAACACGATACATTGACGGGGAAGGGGGTAGCAATAAAGATAACACCATTAAACAGTTACACAACATAACAGAAATAATATCGATAGCAGCGTCCCTAGCAACCACCTTGGTAACAATGAAAACGTTGGACGCAATTTCCTGAAGTAATCTTCGTAATAACTAGCAAACTAAAGATCATGTACATCCACTGCACATATCATCTGAAATAACAACTCATATCTCTCGCATCAAATGACATCAAAACGCATTTTAATGGCCAAACTAACTTTAAAATAGGCATTTTCCACCGAGAATAAAACGAAGTTCGGCCATGTTTTTTTTTCTGCAGGGAGAAATTTGAAGATCACATGACGTCAAACAGAGCACATGGTGTAGTCCAAACGATAGCTGGGGATTCTGGGTAGTGTAGTGTCTTCTGCCATCCTTTACTCCGAAAAAACATTTGTTTCTCCGAATCGAAGGGGAAAAATACAAAAGCATTGCACACAATTTAAACCAATCAATGTTGTGTAATTAACAAGGATAATCTGGTGTTTTTTAGTCGATGAGTAGTGCAGATATCACTGTGAAATCAATCGTCAGTAAGGGGAATACTTACTTCCGGGTGTACAATTCTCCGTTATCCAATGGGAATGGACGCTCACATTGCCTTTAAGGGCAGCCGACATAAACGAATGCCGTGCTTCCATGAGCGTCCATAGAAGCATATGGACATCCCGGAAAGCTGAAAATGGACGCTAAGGCCCCCCCCCCTTGCGTTGGAAAAAGCCGACACAGGGGACTTGACATAACGTCAACATAGGCCGACCTGGGAGTGAGGATGTGTTGACTGAGTATGTGTATTTCGCGGGTTGAGTGATGTACAATGGCATCCCGTGGAGGAATTCTGAAATGTTTTACCGTTACATCACAAAAACGCACAGCAGAACGAGACCCTGGAGCGCCGGCCTCTTTATTTACTTACTCCTCTTCATCCCCTATGAGTAATAAGGCTGAGATGAGAACCCTCCATCGTATTTAGTCCTTAGCAATATGCTGCGCTTCTCCCCATGTAGGGATGGGTACCGAGCCCCGGTATTAAACGGGCCCCGGGCCGGAATGATTAAAGACAGTGGTAACGTTAAGCTCCGACGTTATCGGACTTGTTATCGGTACAGGAGACATTTAAAAAATATATGTCATATGTATTATTGCTACATACACATTATATCGCCGTTTTAGTTTCACCAACTCCGTTTCTAATATGCAATAAGACTACAACATGCGTCTGTGATGTATTTTCGAGCTTTCCAATCCAGACGAGATCTCTCTGTCCCGTCTGTGTGCGAGGGGGCGGGCCGTTTGTAAAGGTCTCCTGACTGTGTTACAGACTGTCATCCTGTTAGTGGTTCCTCTGGGTTCTGTCTTCAGGACACAGTGTTGGATTGTTTTTGATAATTGGATGGGACTTGATTGGATTCAATATTAGAGTAATTTTCTCGTTTGTGTGTTTGTTTAAATATATTTGGCCTTTGTTTATGTGATTGAATGATTTACTAAAATAAAAAGGTTGATGAATTATCATCTAATGATTTGTATGATGTTTTATTTATGTTAAAGGTCACTTTGAATGATTTTAACTCATGATAATGTAGAAAAACTAACATTTTAAATTCGGGACGGTCCACATTAATTTCGGGACGGCTTAGATTGTATTTCGGGACGGTTCCGGGAGGATGGGGAAAAAAGTTAGTGGTTCGGCAGGCGCTGCAGGTCTCAGGGAGAGCAGGTCCTGAAGCAGGGTCTCCCCTCCTGACGCTCCCATGGCAGGACCTGAGCAGCTTCTTGTGGCAGAGCAGAAAGGGACATCTCTGTTCCCTGGCAGTCTGGCTGAGCCGCACGCCTTTGTTCTGCCACCAAACACTGCTGCTGAGGCAAAGCTCCAGAACAGATCCCAGCCAGCGGCATCTCACAGGGCCCCCCCACCTCCATGCTATGCTCTTCCCTTCCTTGCACCGACTCCACCCTTCTTACATTCTTACCATACATGGTACCATCTGTGCAGCTTCCTCGAGTGCCTGGACCCTCACAGGCTGTGCCTGGAAGCTCTCAGATGAGATCTCAACATGCCATCAGCTGCTCAGGCGCTAACATTCGTTATTTATTTGACACTTTATTTCTTTACATTTGATGGCACTGTTTAGTTGGTTATGGTACACTTTTATTATTATTATTATTATTGTTTATATTGGTATTACAATGTTGTTGTGACCTCATAGCACGTATAAAACAGTTTTGGATGTTTCTGTGTTTTTAACTTATTTTAAATATTTGTTATTTATTTTGCAACTTTTTCACTTTGTTATATTTTGCACCGTTTTTTGCACCGTTGGTCTTGTTATTAGTATTTATTTTACACTTTACTATACATATTGTAAGAATTGTTGTTGTTATTATTATTACTGTTGTTTTAAATATATAAATACATATAAAAAAAGTATGGATGTTTCTGTTTTGAATATTTCATCATCATATTTCACTTTCATTATTGTTATATTTACTTAATGCTAAGTTTGTTCTTAAGTTTTAATACATTTATTAAAAGTTGTAATTATAATAATAAATGCACAACATAATAATCCTCACATATTTGTCATATTACTTATATTCTAAGTACTATTCTATATGAAGTACATCTATAGAAGTAGGGTACAATGATGTACCTCCTTGCATGCTCCTTAATACTCCACTTGACTCTGAACCTCATTGATAACATGAGTTACTGTGAAGATTTAGATTCTGTTACAAAGTACAATCATAAACACACAATGAATCACGAAGGATTATGAAGAACTGAAATGATCCATTGATTTGATTCAGAACCTCCTGAAAAGTGTGGTAAAATAATAAATAAGCTCC
>JAMFTG010000463.1:30000-135505 GCA_023974075.1 Chaenocephalus aceratus | reverse complement strand
TGTAAACAGCTGTCATAACATAAGCGGTGATGACACCGAGCAGGAGGCGTGGCCACTGATTGGTTTCCTCCCTGTCTTCAGAACAGGAAATCCAGTAGAGGACTCGGGACCATCACAATAAAAGTCTGGTTGATGTTCTTGTTGTTTCAGATTATAACGACAGTGTGCAGGAGCGCAACGACCTGTGTCTGGTGGGCGAGTACACGGATCAGGACGCCGAGCCGGTGAAGAAGGTTTGCCAGTTCAAACGCAGTCTGTTACACCAGTGCTCAGGTCTGTCGGACAGCAGCTTTGGATACGCCGAGGGGAAACCCTGCATCATCATCAAGATGAACCGGGTCAGTACCACCCGTCCCCCCATTCCTCTACAACAGGAAGGCCTTATTACAGTGATGATTTATTCAAATACAATGAAGACATTACAGAGCATCTCCAGTGTCTCTGTTTTCACATCAGGAATCTAAGCACGACTCAGGAGTCCTGACACATTTTCATTTGATTGAATGTCATTGTAAGAAATTATAAATAATAAGAAAATAATGAGTATGTAAAAATGAATGTCTGCAGGTCATCGGACTGAAACCCCAAGGAGACCCTCTCATCAACTGTACCGCCAAGGTAACTCAAACAGCTATCCCATAATGCACCTGTGATGTCATTAGGCAAGGCAAGGCAAGTTTATTTATATAGCACTTTTCTGTACGCGACAATTCAAAGTGCTTTACAAAACAAATGAAAGACTTTTTAGGAATACATACAGTACAAACACATAGCCTATATAATGGCATTTCACAACAGGCATTACAAAGCAAAGATGATAACATAATAAAAATAAACACCACAGGTATACAATACATGTTTAAAGGCATACTGTAGTTCGAATATGATCATCTCAATTAAAAGCAGCCAAAGAGATATGTTTTTAGTCTCGATTTAAAAATAGTAAGCGTTTCTGCGGACGTGCACGATTTGGGTAGTTTGTTCCAGAGTGTCGGGCATAACAGCTAAACGCTGCCTCTCCATGTTCTGTTGTTACTCTCGGAGCCGATAGCAGACCCGTCCCAGAAGACCCGAGGCACCTTGATGGCTCATCATTATGCAGGAGTTCAACAATATACTTTGGTCCTAAACCATGTAATGATTTAATTCATTAGCCAATCAAGTTGCCTGAAACAGAAAAACACAATATACACAACGTTATAGAAGGTGCTCTCCAGTGTTGAACCTTTAATTGTGTAAACCAGCAATAAGTCATTATAAGTGAGTGTTTATATTTGTACAGTTTACTGGGTGCTTCACAGCAGGTAGAAATAGTTTGATGTGTAATTCATCCACAGCATGTCCTCTTTTCATTTTAAAATAAATGGATATCCCTCACTGTCCGCAGCGAAATAGTCTGCTAAAGATTAGGTATTTCCCATCTGAAGGACGCCTGGACAAGATGTTCTTCCCCTACTATGGCAAGAACACTCACGTAAGTAAACAGTGTCTGTTTATAGCTTTTATTATTATTATTATTATTATTATTATTATTATTATTATCATTGTTTTTATTATAAATATTATCATTATTTTTATCATTCATATTTTCATAATTTTTATTTTAATATTATAATTTATTTTTATAATTAGTATTATCTTTATCATTATTTGTGTATTTAATATTATCATTATTATTAGGTCCATTCTTTTGATAAATCATCCTAACTGGAAAACTGTCAGGATTTGGGCAGGAGGAAAGAACCAATGGCTGTCAGAGAGGGAGGAATACGTGCTCGTGCTTTTAATGAAGACAAATCAGAGAAACCAGGCAATACAACGACATCGAGAAACTGAACCAGAAATATAATAAAACACAGCTCACATCAGGACAGAGGGCAGCAGGTATATATACAAACAGGGCTAGTGTCAGATGCTTGACAGAGGGCAGCAGGTATATATACAAACAGGGCTAGTGTCAGATGCTTGACAGAGGGCAGCAGGTATATATACAAACAGGGCTAATGTCAGATGCTTGACGGAGGGCAGCAGGTATATATACAAACAGGGTTGATGTCAGATGCTTGACAGAGGGCAGCAGGTATATATACAAACAGGGCTAGTGTCAGATGCTTGACAGAGGGCAGCAGGTATATATACAAACAGGGTTGATGTCAGATGCTTGACAGAGGGCAGCAGGTATATATACAAACAGGGCTAGTGTCAGATGCTTGACAGAGGGCAGCAGGTATATATACAAACAGGGCTAGTGTCAGATGCTTGACAGAGGGCAGCAGGTATATATACAAACAGGGCTGATGTCAGATGCTTGACAGAGGGCAGCAGGTATATATACAAACAGGGCTAATGTCAGATGCTTGACAGAGGGCAGCAGGTATATATACAAACAGGGCTAGTGTCAGATGCTTGACAGAGGGCAGCAGGTATATATACAAACAGGGCTAGTGTCAGATGCTTGACAGAGGGCAGCAGGTATATATACAAACAGGGCTGATGTCAGATGCTTGACAGAGGGCAGCAGGTATATATACAAACAGGGCTGATTTCAGATGCTTGACAGAGGGCAGCAGGTATATATACAAACAGGGCTAATGTCAGATGCTTGACAGAGGGCAGCAGGTATATATACAAACAGGGCTGATGTCAGATGCTTGACAGAGGGCAGCAGGTATATATACAAACAGGGCTAGTGTCAGATGCTTGACAGAGGGCAGCAGGTATATATACAAACAGGGCTAGTGTCAGATGCTTGACAGAGGGCAGCAGGTATATATACAAACAGGGCTAGTGTCAGATGCTTGACAGAGGGCAGCAGGTATATATACAAACAGGGTTGATGTCAGATGCTTGACAGAGGGCAGCAGGTATATATACAAACAGGGCTAGTGTCAGATGCTTGACAGAGGGCAGCAGGTATATATACAAACAGGGCTAGTGTCAGATGCTTGACAGAGGGCAGCAGGTATATATACAAACAGGGCTAGTGTCAGATGCTTGACAGAGGGCAGCAGGTATATATACAAACAGGGCTAGTGTCAGATGCTTGACAGAGGGCAGCAGGTATATATACAAACAGGGCTGTGTCAGATGCTTGACAGAGGGCAGCAGGTATATATACAAACAGGGCTAGTGTCAGATGCTTGACAGAGGGCAGCAGGTATATATACAAACAGGGCTGATGTCAGATGCTTGACAGAGGGCAGCAGGTATATATACAAACAGGGCTAGTGTCAGATGCTTGACAGAGGGCAGCAGGTATATATACAAACAGGGCTAGTGTCAGATGCTTGACAGAGGGCAGCAGGTATATATACAAACAGGGCTAGTGTCAGATGCTTGACAGAGGGCAGCAGGTATATATACAAACAGGGCTGATGTCAGATGCTTGACAGAGGGCAGCAGGTATATATACAAACAGGGCTGATTTCAGATGCTTGACAGAGGCAGCAGGTATATATACAAACAGGGCTAATGTCAGATGCTTGACAGAGGGCAGCAGGTATATATACAAACAGGGCTGATGTCAGATGCTTGACAGAGGGCAGCAGGTATATATACAAACAGGGCTAGTGTCAGATGCTTGACAGAGGGCAGCAGGTATATATACAAACAGGGCTAGTGTCAGATGCTTGACAGAGGGCAGCAGGTATATATACAAACAGGGCTAGTGTCAGATGCTTGACAGAGGGCAGCAGGTATATATACAAACAGGGCTAGTGTCAGATGCTTGACAGAGGGCAGCAGGTATATATACAAACAGGGCTGATGTCAGATGCTTGACAGAGGGCAGCAGGTATATATACAAACAGGGCTAATGTCAGATGCTTGACAGAGGGCAGCAGGTATATATACAAACAGGGCTGATGTCAGATGCTTGACAGAGGGCAGCAGGTATATATACAAACAGGGCTGATGTCAGATGCTTGACAGAGGGCAGCAGGTATATATACAAACAGGGCTGATGTCAGATGCTTGACAGAGGGCAGCAGGTATATATACAAACAGGGCTAGTGTCAGATGCTCGACAGAGGGCAGCAGGTATATATACAAACAGGGCTAATGTCAGATGCTTGACAGAGGGCAGCAGGTATATATACAAACAGGGCTAGTGTCAGATGCTCGACAGAGGGCAGCAGGTATATATACAAACAGGGCTAATGTCAGATGCTTGACAGAGGGCAGCAGGTATATATACAAACAGGGCTAGTGTCAGATGCTTGACAGAGGGCAGCAGGTATATATACACAAACAGGGCTGATGTCAGATGCTTGACAGAGGGCAGCAGGTACCCCCCCTCAGGAGGTCAGGTCGTACGCAGACTGGATGATCCGTGTAGCGACTGCTCAGCTCCTGATGTCTGAACACAGAATCACATTCATGACTCCTCTGCGGCCCCTGAACGGCACTCATCGGGTTCTAATCTGCGGTCCCTGAACGGCACTCATCGGGTTCTCAGACTGCCGTGATGCGCCAGGACCCGTCATGTGACTTCGTCTTTGTTTAGACTGAGTATACTTCATTACACAGAATGTCTTTGAGTACTTATGTATACCCTGCCTCCCTCAGGCGGACTACGTGCAGCCTCTGGTCGCGGTGCAGCTGTTGCTATCGAAAGAAGACCTGAACGTGGAGCAGACGGTTGAGTGTAGAGTGGAGGGCTCAAACCTGCGTAACAACGACGAGCGGGACAAGGCTCTCGGGCGGGTCACCTTCCGGGTCCTGGTGTCCGAGTAACCGAAGCAGCCCGTTGTCCTGGATCCACAAGTCATTCAAACTGTGAACGAACCGCTCTGTCATCCAGACCTGATCCCATCCTGGACATCTGAATCTGCTTCCACCCGTATGAGGTCACCTGAACCACTGACACCTGGTCCTGGTCCTAAATCTGGTTCAGGTTCAGACCTGGTCCTGGTCCTAAACGTGGTTCAGGTTCAGACCTGGTCCTGGTCCTAAATCTGGTTCAGGTTCAGACCTGATCCTGGTCCTAAATCTGGTTCAGGTTCAGACCTGATCCTGGTTCAGTCCTGTTTGAAGGGTTTCAGTTGTTGGAGCGGATCAGGTCTGGTGAAGCATGTGAACCAGCTGCACCTCGATGTGTTGTTTTTAAATGTATTTATAAGTGATGTAATAAATAGAACGAGCGCAGCACGAACTCACACCGTATCAAACATCCAGCTGCTCAGTAATAGGATCACTGTTTCCACACATGGAAGCACACGAGCTGCCTTCACAATATTAAGAACGTGTAAATGTGATTACTCAGTTTCCAGATGTGAGCTGAACATCAGGCTCAGGGAGGAGGGGCAGCAGCTGGATGACTGAGCGTGTTTACAGCACTGGAGCAGGAGGTGTGTTAACAGTTATCTCATTACTGACGGTCTGCACGTTCTCGTTGCTCATCAGCACTAACAGATGCTCCAGGTTCCGGGTTCGCCCAAACCACAAAGATGTTAGTGTTTCAGCACAAACTGTTCGTAGCTGGTTAGAGATGTAGAGAGTGATAAATGTTTGATGTAGTTGTCCCACGTGTCCCGGTGTGTAACACTGACTAGAGTAGAGATGAACTATGAAGAAGGTGAAATCAGGTACTTGAGAGGGTGCTTAATACGGGTGCTAACCAGATGTGACTGAAAGTGCGCCCTCTAGAGGTGTAACACTGCACTGTGAGGGAACGTGCTGGTGTTCTCCTGCTGGGACCCCCACCTGTGTTCGTGAACAGACTTTGTTACACGTGAGTTACCAATATGTCCAACCCACTGTTGTACAGTTTTTAAATGTGAATTGAAGTGTGATCCAAATGACTGCTGTGATTATTAAACAAAATGAGACTTCAGTAAATCAGCTTCACTTCTCATTCATTTCAGATCAAACATCTTTTGATCCTTCATCGTCATGTGGGGTTAGGTTTTCAAATATCTCATGGGCCTCCCCACTCAGTCCATCACGACTCGAGCAGCTATACAGAAGTCCAAGGCACGGCACGGGCTGGCGCATCGCGGTCAAAGCAATCCCTAGCCATATGAACTTTGACCCTTAGAGATAGGGAACAGAGGTGAAGAGGCACGGCGTGTCTACGTCAGTGCACTCCCCTGGGGTAGGGGGAGGGGTAAGGAACAGAGGTGAAGAGGCACGACGTGTCTACGTCACTGCACTCCCCTGGGGTAGGGGGAGGGGTAAGGAACAGAGGTGAAGAGGCACGACGTGTCTACGTCAGTGCACTCCCCTGGGGTAGGGGGAGGGGTAAGGAACAGAGGTGAAGAGGCACGGCGTGTCTACGTCAGTGCACTCCCCTGGGGTAGGGGGAGGGGTAAGGAACAGAGGTGAAGAGGCACGGCGTGTCTACGTCACTGCACTCCCCTGGGGTAGGGGGAGGGGTAAGGAACAGAGGTGAAGAGGCACGCGTGTCTACGTCAGTGCACTCCCCTGGGTAGGGGAGGGTAAGGAACAGAGGTGAGAGGCACGGCGTGTCTACGTCAGTGCACTCCCCTGGGGTAGGGGGAGGGGTAAGGAACAGAGGTGAAGAGGCACGGCGTGTCTACGTCAGTGCACTCCCCTGCCGGTTTAGGCTTCTCTGTACCCCGTTACCCTCTACGAGGCCATAGACCAGGAGTGGGGAACGGGGGTTGGGGCCAAGGGAAAAGGGCTTTAGGGTAAAAAGCAGGGGTAAGAAGTGTAAAAATATGTATAAGGTACTTTAAAAAAAAAATGCTATCTCTTTTTGTCCATTTTACTATTTTATTTATTTAACTGTTTTTATTTATTTATTTATTTTTTAAACGTTTAAATTTGTTATATATAATTGTATTCGACACATCATCAGTAGTGGACCTCGGGATCATTGAGTGTTTCGGCCATTTTTCTGCAGTTTCTATACATTGGCTAAAGTCCTACTTATCGAACAGAAAACAGTGTGTTCTGGTCAACAGTGCAACATCGCCCGACCTTGTCAACCCAGTTGGGGTTCCACAAGGCTCCATTCTTGGACCGTTACTTTTTTTCCCTGTACATAAATGACTTGCCTAATGTGTGTCCTGAGTTGAATGTGCAAATGTATGCCGACGATGCGGTCATCTTTATACACAGGAAGAACCCTGAAATGATCTCATCTTGTCTCTCTAATGCAGTGGTTCTCAACTGGTGGGTCGCGACCCAAAAGTGGGTCGTGTAAGAAATTAAAATCAATGTTTAATGGCGTAATTTAGTTTAAACATACAGTAAGCTTAAAACTGTTTTATTCTGAAAACATCTCCGGTTAGCATTCGTCTGTGGCTAACGTTGTTGATAAAGTTTATTTTTAAAAGCTTTACCGGAAAAAGTCTCCGGAATATCAACAGTGAGCTTAACTTCCGGTTTTATGTTAGCGACGATTACAGCCGTTAAAATGCATTAAATAAAAAGTCATGAATGAGTCTGTGAGGAGAAGAGGCGTGTGGAGTTATGCAAGAATACACAACGTCTAAATCCTCTGTTATGCGCGATATCAGACATTGGAGAAAGGAGGGCGGAACCATTAGCATGTGTGCCTTTTTACGTTATACAGTTCAGCTTTGATTCCATCATCTCATTTAACCTTTTTGAAAAGCATACTTTAGTTCTGTGAAGGGATATAAGGGAAATATGCACTGTACTTCACTTTTATTAATATTGTATGCTGAAAAGCGTATATATATTACCGCACGATTTTTTGTTGAATAGATTTGAGTGGATCAACATTTTGGGTCGCGATCTATTGACCAGTGGCAACCGGCCCATAGGGGCGCTAGGGGCGCCGCCCCACCTCTTCCCACCTTTTTTTTTTTTTAATAAACAAGGTAAATATTATATAATTGGTATCAGTCAAATGTATAATATACAATAAAATCTCGTTTAAAATTGTGTTACGATGTCTAAAATTACTGATAAGTCACATGTTTCCTGCCTGGCCTTGCCCATGTATCATTACCCTCTCGTCTGGGCGGTAAGAAAGGAGCCCTCAACCAGTGCAGCAGCAGCCACTAGCAGCTGACTGTTGCTATCTGTAAACTATGATGCCGAAACATAATTTCAGCCAATCAGCGTCGTCAAATCTGATGATCACCGGGCACCAATCTCAGCGCCCGGTCCAGTCTGTGAGTAGTTTGGACAGTGACTCGTATCCGGGTGACGCAGTAGTTGATGAGGATGGCTTCATGTGCAGGTGGAGTCTCCGGACCTCGGTCCCCACCCAATTCCGTTCAGGAGCTAATCTCCAATCCTTTCAAAAGGAGAAGTTTGGGAGATAAACTGTTGCTTAAAGACCTTTGACCGGACCAACCCGATTTGTATATATCGCAGCAAGCTCGTGAAAAAGACAAAACGTATCAACGAGGCTTCTCACGTAGCTGGTACACCAGAAAGGCATGGCTAGCTGGATGCAAACAGGTAAATGCTGTCTTTTGTTTCCCATGCTTGCTCTTCCAACAGTCGGGGACAGATACGATGTGCCCGTGGACTGTGACGGAGGTAAACGATATGAAGCATTTGTCCGAAAAAATTAAAAAGCACGAGTGCACAAAGTAACATATGACAAGTACCTTCAAGCTAGGCAAAGCTAACATAGCCGCGCAGCTAGATCAACGGTACAAGATCTCTTTGAAAAGCACAATGAAGAAGTGGACAAGAATAGGCACGTCTTGTCTAAAATAATTGATTGTGTGACATTTTGTCGGGGCTTTGACCTGGCTTTGCGTGGCCACGACGAGACTGACACATCCGACAACAATTAGTTAATCGACTGGCCTCGTTAGATAGCGTGTTTGAGGAGCACCTTAAGACGGCTATCATTTTCAAAGGCACCTCAAAGACGGTGCAAAATGAACTTTTGGACTGCATGTTATCAGTTTGTAAAGACTACATTCTGGAGGAAGTAAAAAATGCCAGTTATTTAGCTATTCAGGCGGAAGAGACAACTGACATTTCCAGCCACTGCTAGTTAGTGCTCGTGCTGCTACATTGACCCGCATAACAACGTCCAGGAGCGTTTCTTTTAGTTCATCCCTCTTCAGAATGCGAATGCTGACACAGCTGCCACCGCGCTGATGGAGAGGCTGGGCACTATCCTCCCCGATGGACAACAGGGCAAACTAATCGACCAGGCCTATGGCGGTGCAGCGGTGATGAGGGGAGCTAAAGGTGGAGTTCAGCGGAAGGTGAAGGATGTCTACAGTAGTGCGCACTACATCCACTGCTCTGCGCATCAGCTGAACCTCATCATGCAGCAGGCAACATCCCACATCCCCAGGATAAGAACATTTCTGTCAGACCTTGGTGGATTTGCTGCATTTTTCTCCAGGTCATTTAAGCGAACTGCAATCCTGGATCAAGTGGTGGCACACAGACTTCCTGGCACTTCCACAACAAGATGGAACTTTCACAGTCGTGCGGTTCACACGGTGTACGAGCACAAGGAGAACATCCTGAGGTGTTCCAGACAATCAGAGACTCGGGTGACTTTGATCCCATAACAGCGAGAGAAACAGGGGACTTTGTGAGAATGATGGAAGATGAAGTGTTTGCTTTTTCCTGACATTGTTCCACGACATCATGCCACATGTAGACATGCTGTTTAGCCACCTGCAGAAGAGGAACTTCGACTCTACATCAAAGGACTCATCAAGAGGTTCACCAGCAGCATACAGACAATCAGGTAAGTCATTATTTACAATGGCTGAGATGTGCTTCCTATAGGACATCTGTGAAACCTAAATGTGATTTAGCTGAACACAATAGACCAATCATACATACTTACTGGAAATGTATATAGTATATAACGTTTATAAGGTGTATCTCTGGCTACTATTTCAAATAGTCAAACCTAATTTATCAATTCTTGCCACAATGTGTAATTGTTAGGGGTGTAACGGTTCACAGAAGTCACGGTTCGGTTCGTACCTCGGTTTGGGGTCACGGTTCGGTACAACAAGAAAAAGCAAAGAAAAGTCCCAAATGCATAATTCCAGGTTTGTTGTTATTTATTTGAACAGTAGTGCAAGTTTCAGTTTAAAAATAAGGAACTCTGACATTTTGAATAATTAACTGTATTAAACAGTTAAAAACAAACCACACACTCAGATGGCCGTAGTATCTATACTGGCTGATGTCAAACTAAAAGGTTTCATCAAGCTGTAAAACTAAAAAGAATGTCTTGAAAATATGACATCATAAATAATAAGAAAGTGTTTAAGAGCAAAGTCGTTGAAAAACATTATGCCAAAAGCTTCCGTTATTGATGTTGGTCTCTCGGCTCTCGTGTCTCTGGGCTTCTGAAAGACAGCGGGGATCAGCTGCTGAGCTGCTGCTGTCTTCCGCCGGGCTCCGGTGATTGGCAAATCTGGGTGATGCCTTCGGATATGATTTAGCATGTTTGGCGTGTGTTTCCATTAGCATACCGCACCGCTATCGAACAACGCCGACACACCGTCCTCGTCCGATCCACCACTCGCACACTTCATCGTTGTTGTAGTCCACAGGGAACCCGAAATGTTCCCACAGCTGATTTAAAAGAAGCAGGTGGTTCCAGCTCCTGGGTGTTATCTGAACTCATACTGACTTTTCTTCTTCTTGTATTTAGTTCGTTTTGTTGTTGTGTTTCTTCTTGTTCTTCATTTGTTGTCTAAGGGCGGCTGGCAAACAGCATTTAGGCGCAGTACCGCCCCCTGGAGTATATATAGTGTAGTGGATGCTGCCCTGAATTACAGACTTTTTTCCCACCCGTAAAAAAAGGCGTATTCGTCGTGTGACTGCATGTGCCGACCGTGACGTCGAACCGTGACGTCCGAACCTGACGTCGAACCGTAACGGTACGGGACGAATACGGATACCGTTACACCCCTAGTTATTGTACATGGTTACTTGTGGTTTGGATCAGGGACATTCCTTCTGGTGAAAACAGTGGATCTGTGCAGCAGCTGCCCGCACAGAAACGGAGGGCACTTGGACATGAAGAGCATCAGCTGTTGGCTAGAGAGGTAAGCAGTAATAGGAACGTGTTCTATGACCACAAGCTCCTTTCATAATATAGGTCATTTCATATCACAATGATACATTTCACAAGAAAGCCCATTTTCTGTAAATTCAATAAATAGGTAGGCTAGTTAAAATATCCACATGGAAAGGCCTATTGCTTATTACGTTCTGAATTGTATACACTTAACAAGGCCTCAACTGCAAGTGTCCCGCAGTCTCTACACTTCAAAGGGGATCAGGACAGATCAGAAAAGGTTTAGGCCTCCAGAAGCAACCACAGTGGACAGGAAGGGCCCAACAATGAATACATGAAGTGTAAACATCGTCATTTAATGTATATATTGTAGTGACTTAATTTTAAACAGCAATATTGTTCTGTTGACGCTCAGATAGATGTCCTGCTATTCTGCTCTTTGTGTGTTACACATCGTATCGGGAACACTCACGACATTATGACTGACAGATGTGAAAAGGTGATTCTGTTATTTATTATGTCTTGATTTGTGCATTATTTCATAGGTATGTGATCCATACTGAGTCACGCAGAGGAGAGATGTTCCTTCACCAAACACCTCGTCAGCGCCCCCTCCTGCTAGGAGACCTGTTCCAGCAGCACAGCTGTGGAGGCGTCCCCTCCACTGGACCAGGCAGAGCTCGAGACGGGACTGTCCCTCGTCTCTGACACTGACCACTTCAGGGCTTGCAGTGGTGCTGTTACTCTGCTCCAGTTCTTCAGTGACAACAATCTGCAGGAGACATTCACAGACTGTCAGTCTTCTGAAGGCTCTTGTGACCACACCCACGGCAGAGAGGAGCTTTTCCACTCTGAAAAGGATCAAGACCTTCTTGAGGAACAGCATGACACGGGATCGCCCGAATGCTCTGGCTATGCTGTCAATTGAGAAAAAACTCATTAGGAGCATTCCTGACTTCAACACCAGAGTCCTTGAGAGGTTTGCCACTACAAATAAACACACACACACACACACACACACACCTGCGCGCGCTCTCGCAGCAAACGCATGGCCAGATGGCCGACCCTTAAAAAAATGCGTTTCATTAGAGAGACAATTAAACGGCCTCAGAATGTTGTGAAGTTACTTTTGGATACCGAAGATGTTTTGTTCAACCACAAAGTCCAGGAACACGAGGACTGTTTGGAAACCTGTTGCGTTCGACTCGTTTCCCCGGAGGAACAGTACTGGTTTCCTTTTGTCTTTCTCTGCCTGTTGCACATGTGTTATTCACAGCAGTACAAAAGGAGCTATAGGCCAATACGCTGGATATCACTGTATGTGTCGAGAGGAGGTTTCACGGTTGAGTTAGAAGTTTATTAATGAGTGGGCATTTATCACAGAACTGATTGTTCTGTCTCCACGTTTGTTGCATTGTCTGTGATGTATTTTCCAACGGTGATAGCTCCTCCTGTCCTGTCCCAGCAACACGACACGGTTTGCAGCTCCACTACATTTTTGTTATCTTCGGTGTTGCTTAAAATCTGCTTCCCATTGGACTAAAACCTCCACGAAATCTGAAGACAGATACTTGAAGTTATTTAAACCTTTTGCAAACTTCTTTATGTTCTTTCTTGCTCTGGCCTTGCCAGTTCCATCCATCCATCCATCCATCCATCCATCTTCTCCTCTTATCCGTGGTCGGGTCTCGGGGGTAGCAGTTCCAGCAGAGAGCCCCAAACTTTCTTTTCCCTGGCGACATCAACCAGCTCTGACTGGGGGGTCCCAAGGCGCTCCCAGGCCAGCGAAGAGATATAGTCCCTCCACCTGGTCCTAGGTCTACCCCTTGGTCTCTTCCCAGCTGGACGTGCCTGGAACACCTCCCTAGGGAGGCGCCCAGGTGGCATCCTAACTAGGTGCCCAAACCACCTCAACTGACTCCTTTCGACGCGAAGGAGGAGCGGCTCAACTCCGAGTCCCTCCCTGATGACCGAACCTCTCACCTTATCCCTAAGGGAGACACCAGCCACCCGGCGGAGAAAACCCATCTTGGCCGCTTGTATCCGCGATCTGGTTCTTTGGGTCATGACCCATCCTTCATGACCATAGGTGAGGGGAGGAAGGGAAATGGCCCGGTAGACAGATGCGGTAAAGCGACTGCAGTACCGCTCCCGCTGCTCCGGTTCTCCGGCCCATCTCACGCTCCATTGTTCCCTCACTCGAGAACAAGACCTCGAGATACTTGCACTCCTTCACTTGGGGTAAGGACTCATTCCCTACTTGGAGTGGACAGTCCATCGGTTTCCTGCTGAGAACCATGGCCTCAGATTTGGAGGTGCTGATCCTCATCCCAGCCGCTTCACGCTCGGTGGTGAACCGATCCAGTGAGTGCTGAAGGTCGCAGACCGATGAAGCCTTCAGAACCACATCATCTGCAAAAAGCAGTGGTGCAATCCTTAGTCCACCGAACTGCAGACCCCCCCCCCCCCACGACACTGCAGACCCCCCCCCCCACGACTACACCTCGAAATCCGATCCATGTATATTACAAACAGGATTGGTGACAAAGCGCAGCCCTGGCGGAGGCCAACCCTCACCGGAAATGGGTCAGACTTCCTGTCGAGGACCCGGACACAGCTCTCGCTTTGGGAGCACAGAGATTGGATGGCCCTGAGTAGAGGCCTTGCCAGTTACATTGTACAAATATATTATCATTATGCTAACTGGTTGTTCGTGTTAGACGATGTAGCTTTTTCATTTCTGAGTTATTGCGATATGTAAATAAGCCTGTTTCAAATCAAATCAAGTTTTATTTATATAGCACATTTATAAACGATGTCTGGTGGAGCCAAAGTGCTGTACATAAAATAACAATAGCCTACAGTAGAGACGCTTTACAGCAAATACAACAGCACAGATTGTTCAGAATAGCAGTATGAGAAAAACGACACCCGCTGTCCTTAGACCCTCTGTCCTTAGACCCTCTGTCCTTAGACCCTCTGTCCTTAGACCAGTGGTTCTCGAACTTTTTCTGTCATTCCCCACTTTGAACAGGTGGGCCTTTTCAAGCCCCACCTGTTCCTCATCGCTCCAATAAAATGGTAGGCCAAGCTTAAAATTGTCAAATGTATCGTTCTATAACAGGGGTCTCCAACCGTTTTTAGGGTGAGAGCTACTTTCAAAAAATAAAACAAATCTACTTTTACTCCTCTTTTTTGTTTTTTTGCAGTGTATATATTTAGCACATAGTAACATTATTATATGCTACCTTTAACCTTTGAGTGCTGTTTGGGTCTGTGGGACCCGTTTTCAGTGTTCACTCAAATAAAATGTATGCAATTTAAACTGAACGAGAGAGTAATGTCAAATGACAGTACAATTGACCAATCATATCTTCCCTCTAAATGGGTGGGCTTTATTATCCCAGACTTTATGACAAGTTCCGCCCGCTGTGAAACGTTTCTTGTTTCCATAGAAACAACAACTGTCAACAGCGTAAACTCGCCTTCAAAATAAAAGCATGCCAAATTACACTTAAGACATACAACTGCAACGAAAGTAACAAACACAATGCAATATCCTTTTCAATTTCAAAGAACACAAATTGGGTTATCTACAGGTGTTGTTTTGTGTAGTAGAGGGTCGCTTTCATTGATGCGTTTTGCACACCGGGCGCGCCGTTGTTTTGATATTCCACCAGTGTGAAAAAAATATATATATATTTTTTTTTTAAATATTTTTTTTTTTTTCCGCAACCCACCTATCACATCTCTGCGCCCCCCAGTTGGGCGCGCCCCACACTTTGAGAAACACTGCCTTAGACCCTCTGTCCTTAGACCCTCTGTCCTTAGACCCTCTGTCCTCAGACCCTCTGTCCTTAGACCCTCTGTCCTCAGACCCTCTGTCCTCAGACCCTCTGTCCTTAGACCCTCACATCGTACAAGGAAACACTTCCGGAGAAAACCCACAGTTTAAAGGGAACATGGGAGAAACCTCAGGGAGAGCAGCAGAGGAGGATCCTCTCCAGGACGGACAGACTGCAATAGATGCCGTGTGTAAATCCAAGAGATAATACATTTCACAGCATAGAGACCGAACGTTAGGAAATGCATGCGTCTGTGATAAGAAGATGAATCCACGAGGAGGTCAGCTACAATCCTGAGGAAGCCATCAGGGAAGCAGCATGACGAGACCCAAGGCAGGACCGCAGAGACAGGTTCAGCCACGACCCGAAATCCTGGACTTAATCCAGAACTCAGGATAGAGGATCCAAGACACAGGACTACAGCAAGAGGATCAGCCTCGACTCCGGGTCCCGGCGTAGATATAGATACAAGACAAGAACAATGATGTGGCTGGGTTCATGGGAACAAGAGAATACACAGACACAGACAGAGAGGGGGAAGGTCATTGGATAAAGTTATTCTTGATGACCCTCTAGAAAGATCTCATGAACTCCCCACTCAATCTATCAAGACCCGAGCAGTTCTATAGATATAGATAAGAAACAGAGAGAGGGAGCACAACAACCTATCTCTTTGTCAGATGCACTCTGTACCCCGTTACCCTCTACAAGGCCATAGACCAGCAGAGGGGACCGTTACCCTCTACAAGGCCATAGACCAGCAGAGGGGACCGTTACCCTCTACAAGGCCATAGACCAGCAGAGGGGACTGTTACCCTCTACAAGGCCCTAGACCAGCAGAGGGGACCGTTACCCTCTACAAGGCCATAGACCAGCAGAGGGGACCGTTACCCTCTACAAGGCCATAGACCAGCAGAGGGGACCGTTACCCTCTACAAGGCCATAGACCAGCAGAGGGGACCGTTTCCCTCTACAAGGCCATAGACCAGCAGAGGGGACCGTTACCCTCTACAAGGCCATAGACCAGCAGAGGGGACGTTACCCTCTACAAGGCCATAGACCAGCAGAGGGGACCGTTACCCTCTACAAGGCCATAGACCAGCAGAGGGGACCGTTACCCTCTACAAGGCCATAGACCAGCAGAGGGGACCGTTACCTCTACAAGGCCATAGACCAGCAGAGGGGACCGTTACCCTCTACAGGCCATAGACCAGCAGAGGGGACCGTTACCCTCTACAAGGCCATAGACCAGCAGAGGGGACCGTTACCCTCTACAAGGCCATAGACCAGCAGAGGGGACCGTTACCCTCTACAAGGCCATAGACGTACCCCGTTACCCTCTACAAGGCCATAGACGTACCCCGTTACCCTCTACAAGGCCATAGACGTTACCCCGTTACCCTCTACAAGGCCATAGACCAGCAGAGGGGGACCGTTACCCTCTACAAGGCCATAGACGTAAGACGTACCCCGTTACCCTCTACAAGGCCATAGACGTACCCCGTTACCCTCTACAAGGCCATAGACCAGCAGAGGGGACCGCTACCCTCTACAAGGCCATAGACCAGCAGAGGGGACCGTTACCCTCTACAAGGCCATAGACCAGCAGAGGGGACCGCTACCCTCTACAAGGCCATAGACCAGCAGAGGGGACCGTTACCCTCTACAAGGCCATAGACGTACCCCGTTACCCTCTACAAGGCCATAGACCAGCAGAGGGGACCGTTACCCTCTACAAGGCCATAGACCAGCAGAGGGGACCGTTACCCTCTTCAAGGCCATAGACCAGCAGAGGGGAAATGGGGGGTGGGTAAGTGTAAGGGTTTTTAAGAATAAACCGCAAGGGTCTAAAGGGAAAAAAAGATGAAATATAAGGTACTATATTTCTATAAGTCTTTACTATAAGTCTTATACAAATGTAAAGCTCTACGTTTTGTGCTGTGGTTCTTTTTTTTAATTGCATGTATTCACAGTTCAGTTTGAAATGCTGTAGTGACTTGTATTGAACCACTTCAATATTTATAATTAATGCTACTGAAAATATGCTATTAATGACCAGAAACACATTATCTACAGTTTGTATATCCCACATGCAGTTCACTATAAAGCCACTAGGTGGAGGTGTTGGGTCATAAACCATGACAGTTAAGAAGAAAAAACAAAGACCAGTTGTGAGAATACAAATTCCTAGTACAGTGGTAGATGTTCAGGTTGATAAATAATATTTTCCACACTGAAGATTATGGAGGTATTGATCAGTCTTCTCATATTTTTAAGCCTCAATTTCTCCCCCCCCCCCCCCCCCCCCCCCTCTAACATCACCAGAAGTCATAATTTAAGGGGTCATTTCTCCAAAAGAAAATGTTTTACTCACTATGTCAACAGCCCCACCAAAGATATTTTCCACCAGCCGCCACTGCTATTGACAAAGGAAATGGGTCCTGAGGCCTGACCAGTTGAACCACTGCTCTCATGCACTGGACAAGGTTCAACACTGGCTGAACAACATTTGCTTACAGTTCAACGTAAAAAAAACAGTATGCGTGATGTTCAGTAAACGACCAGTCAAAATCGAAGGATCCAACGTATTTTTAAACGGACCAGAAATAGAACAAGTCTCCCACTTCAAGTATCTTGGAGCCATATTGGACTCGAACTTGACTTTTAAGAAACATATCAAGAAAGTATCCAACACTCTTCAATTGAACTTGCAACCTTTTAAACAAATGAGACATTTCTATCCCACATCAAATTCTGTTTGGCAAATAGTTTGTTTGCTTGAGCCACAAACCTGAAACCGAGAGAACAGCTGAACAAGAGAGCTGTCCAGGTGTTCGGCAGAAAAGCCTTATTCATACCACATCCTTGAAAAACACCATTTCTTGAGCTTTGACAATTGTAAGTCTTTTGAAAGTATGTGCTGTATTTATAAATGTTTGCAGCTCATTCTGGAATAGCCTCCCAACTGAGATACGGATTATCCCACACTCAATCGTTTTAAAGGTCAACACAAAGAATGGTTGAGAAACAAACAGAAGTGCACTCACCGCTAAATGCACTTCAGTACAGGGGTATCTCCACTGTATGTAGCTCTTCAGTACAGGGGTATCTCCACTGTATGTAGCTCTTCAGTACAGGGGTATCTCCACTTTATGTAGCTCTTGTATCGTCGCTTGCACTTTATTTGTCGTTACTGCTATATTGTACTGCCATGTGGTAAATACTTGTGTGTGCTGCTCTTTCTCTTTTTGCATATCATGTATTTATTTGTTGTTATGTTTATTAATGTCATGTTTGTTAGGGAATAGTTCTGTCTTTACTCCTAAGATATTTAACCTTTTCTGTGTGTTGACGTTTACGACCAACCCTGACTCGTTATCTCCTTTAAAGAATGTGCTCCTGCACTCATTCTCAGCTGTTCGACCGGTCGACTCTCGGTCCCAGAGCCTAAGAGTCATTCAGTGATTCAGCAGCTCCAGATGCTGATTAAACTAGTTAAAAGGTCTATCGAGAGAGAGGCTGGGCAGATGTGGCAACCCACCGTGTAGTCAGAACCTCCGGCCGATACTTGTAATAAACTACCAGTGTTTGACATCAAAGCTCCAACTCTCCTCGTGTCTCTCTGAGTCCTGACTCTGCATTGCTGCAGAAGTTTCCCTTACAGTGTTCATATGTGTTGTCTGTCCGGGACTACGGAGGGAAACTAGCTCAAAGCTCAAATCCGGCATATTTACACTTGAAGCATTATTTGTCTTAAATGTTCATTAATGTGCATTGTCCCCATTCAAATAAACGATTACATGAAATTAAACATCTCTAAAAGTTAGCAGACCCCAATAATTGCTGAACCTTCTTCCTGGAGCTCGGCGTTGGCCAATTAGCCACGTCGCTGACCTCTGCTGGGTCCATGTCCACCTTATTAGGGGAAATCACAAAGCCTAAAGATGACACCGAGTTAACGTGGAACTCACATTGTTCGGCACTCTCTTCTGCCGCTGCTTGATGTGCACCCGGCTCTCGCTGACTCTCCTGGGAGAGGAATAGCCTGAGGGACTTGCAAACAGGTGAGTCTCGGGCCCATCCCGCTGTTGCCCAGGCTTCCGCTCTGCCCGTCAGGTGAGACGATATTAAAGCAACTTTAGCTTGATCTGTGGGACATGCTGCAGGTGAGGGAATGCTCCGGTTTTGGGACAAAATTAACATGGGATCACTCGGTCATTGCACGTACTTCAGGGTTAGTCAGATTAAATACAACATCGACCCCATTTCTCCGGTCAATGACGGGAGAGTTTTGAAAGTGACAAAACACTGTTTCACACATTTAAAAACACTTAAACAGTTAAACAATGTTTACCCAGGATTCAGGCACCTTCCCTGGCTTGTAAAATGTGGTGATGCGCCCTGGAGGTATCAGACTATTTAAAACATGTATACCCAGGATTCAATCAATTTTCCTGGCTTGTAAAGTGCTGTGAAGCAGCCTGTTCTCTGGGTGCAGTCTGGGTGCAAGAGCCATGCGCTGCAAGGATCTCTCTGGGTGCGCTCTGTAGGGTTGGGTACCGAGGACATTTCGATTCCAACGGCGTAATGCATTTTATTTTATTTATGGGCGCCTTTCAAAGCTCTCAAGGACACCTTACAGAGCATAATTAAAGAAGAGCACACAGTAATACAAGACTTAAAAAAATAAAAAAACAGAGACTTAAAAACATCAATCAGTTTAGCAGAGATTAAGAAATGGAATACACCAGTTTAAAAAGGTGTGTTTTCAGGCTGGATTTGAAGGTTGGGAGTGAGTCCATATTGCGGATGTCTTGTGGGAGAGAGTTCCAGAGACGGGGGGCAGAGTGGCTGAAGGCTCGTGACCCCATGGTGATCAGGCGGGCAGAAGGTACAGAGAGCTGGAAGGCAGAGGAGGATCGGAGAGCACGAGAGGGAGTGTAGGTGTGAAGGAGCTCAGAGAGATATGGAGGTGCAAGAGTGTGAAGGGCCTTGAAGGTGATGAGCAGCACTCTGAAGTCTATGCGCTGCTTAACGGGGAGCCAATGGAGTTGTTGGAGAACCGGAGTGATATGATTAATGAAAGGAGTTCTGGTGATGATACGGGCGGCTGAGTTTTGGACCTGTTGGAGCTTGCGTAGGGATTTCTGAGGAAGACCAGAGAGGATGGAGTTGCAATAATCGTGAGAAACATCAACAATACAACATACTGATAGAATACACAACTATGAGAAACATCAACAACACAACATACTGATAGAATACACAACTATGAGAAACATCAACAACACAACATACAGATAGAATACACAACTATGAGAAACATCAACAACACAACATACTGATAGAATACACAACTATGAGAAACATCAACAACACAACATACTGATAGAATACACAACTATGAGAAACATCAACAACACAACATACAGATAGAATACACAACTATGAGAAACATCAACAACACAACATACAGATAGAATACACAACTATGAGAAACATCAACAACACAACATACAGATAGAATACACAACTATGAGAAACATCAACAACACAACATACTGATAGAAATTACACAACTATGAGAAACATCAACAACACAACATACTGATAGAATACACAACTATGAGAAACATCAACACACAACATACAGATAGAATACACAACTATGAGTAACATCAACAACACAACATACTGATAGAATACACAACTATGAGAAAACATCAACAACACAACATACTGATAGAATACACAACTATGAGAAACATCAACAATACAACATACAGATAGAATACACAACTATGAGAAACATCAACACACAACATACTGATAGAATACACAACTATGAGAAACATCAACAACACAACAAACTGATAGAATACACAACTATGAGAAACATCAACACACAACATACAGATAGAATACACAACTATGAGTAACATCAACAACACAACATACTGATAGATACACAACTATGAGAAACATCAACAACACAACATACAGATAGAATACACAACTATGAGTAACATCAACAACACAACATACTGATAGAATACACAACTATGAGAAACATCAACAATACAACATACTGAGAGAATACACAACTATGAGTAACATCAACAATACAACATATAGATAGAATACACAACTATGAGAAACATCAACAATACAACATACAATAGAACACAACTATGAGTAACATCAACAACACAACATACAGATAGAATACACAACTATGAGAAACATCAACAACACAACATACAGATAGAATACACAACTATGAGAAACATCAACAATACAACATACAAATAGAATACACAACTATGAGTAACACAACAACACAACATACAGATAGAATACACAACTATGAGAAACATCAACAATACAACATACTGATAGAATACACAACTATGAGTAACATCAACAATATAACATACAGATAGAATACACAACTATGAGAAACATCAACAACACAACATACAGATAGAATACACAACTATGAGAAACATCAACAACACAACATACTGATAGAATACACAACTATGAGAAACATCAACAACACAACATACAGATAGAATACACAACTATGAGAAACATCAACAATACACATACTGATAGAATACACAACTATGAGAAACATCAACAATACAACATACTGATAGAATACACAACTATGAGAAACATCAACAACACAACATACAGATAGAATACACAACTATGAGAAACATCAACAACACAACATACTGATAGAATACACAACTATGAGAAACATCATCAAACACAACATACAGATAGAATACACAACTATGAGTAACATCAACAACACAACATACAGATAGAATACACAACTATGAGAAACATCAACAACACAACATACTGATAGAATACACAACTATGAGAAACATCATCAACACAACATACAGATAGAATACACAACTATGAGAAACATCAACAATACAACATACAGATAGAATACACAACTATGAGAAACATCAACAACACAACATACAGATAGAATACACAACTATGAGAAACATCAACAATACAACATACAGATAGAATACACAACTATGAGAAACATCAATAACACAACATACAGATAGAATACACAACTATGAGAAACATCAACAATACAACATACAGATAGAATACACACTATGAGAAACATCAACAACACAACATACAGATAGAATACACAACTATGAGAAACATCAACAATACAACATACAGATAGAATACACAACTATGAGAAACATCAACAATACACATACTGATAGAATACACAACTATGAGAAACATCAACAATACAACATACTGATAGAATACACAACTATGAGAAACATCAACAACACAACATACAGATAGAATACACAACTATGAGAAACATCAACAATACAACATACAGATAGAATACACAACTATGAGAAACATCAACAACACAACATACAGATAGAATACACAACTATGAGAAACATCAACAATACAACATACAGATAGAATACACAACTATGAGAAACATCAACAATACAACATACAGATAGAATACACAACTATGCGAAACATCAACAACACAACATACAGATAGAATACACAACTATGAGAAACATCAACAATACAACATACAGATAGAATACACAACTATGAGAAACATCAACAATAACAACATACTGATAGAATACACAACTATGAGTAACATCAACAACACAACATACAGATAGAATACACAACTATGAGAAACATCAACAACACAACATACTGATAGAATACACAACTATGAGAAACATCAACAACACAACATACTGATAGAATACACAACTATGAGTAACATCAACAACACAACATACAGATAGAATACACAACTATGAGAAACATCAACAACACAACATACTGATAGAAATACACAACTATGAGAAACATCAACAACACAACATACAGATAGAATACACAACTATGAGAAACATCAACAACACAACATACTGATAGAATACACAACTATGAGAAACATCAACAACACAACATACAGATAGAATACACAACTATGAGAAACATCAACAACACAACATACAGATAGAATACACAACTATGAGAAACATCAACAACACAACATACTGATAGAATACACAACTATGAGAAACATCAACAACACAACATACAGATAGAATACACAACTATGAGTAACATCAACAACACACATACTGATAGAATACACAACTATGAGAAACATCAACAACACAACATACTGATAGAATACACAACTATGAGAAACATCAACAACACAACATACAGATAGAATACACAACTATGAGAAACATCAACAACACAACATACTGATAGAATACACAACTATGAGAAACATCAACAACACAACATACTGATAGAATACACAACTATGAGAAACATCAAACAACACAACATACAGATAGAATACACAACTATGAGAAACATCAACAACACAACATACTGAATACTATTCTAAATGTTGTATTGTTGATGAGCTCGGGACAGTTTGAGCATCTGGTGATAAAGCCTTTGAACACCTCGTACTGCTCTACTGCTGTCACTCATCTGTCCGCCATCGTTGTGATTATTTGTCTTTATTATATTGTTTATTCTCATTGTTTACTCTCATTGTTTACTCTCATTGTTTTCCTGTCGAGCCCTTTTGTCCGGCGCTTGGATTAATAAAGGGGTTCTGCTTTTACTCTGAAAGGGTGTGCAGACCGGATGTAACCAGAACGCCATTTTGCACACGAAGAGCCGATCACCATCCGAGTTTTTGGACTCTTTGTCTCGAAGAGACAGAAGTTCAGAACCTGTCGAGCCGGACCGGACAGAACCAGCCGGACCGTACCGGACCAGCCGGAGTGGAACGGGAGCGGAACGGCACCGGAACCGGACCGAGATGGAGGTGTTTGTTGTTCAGGCGGATGTGATCCTACAGGCGGGACTTCAGTCCGCGGTGTGTGAGCTCCATCCCGGGGAGGCGCGAGCTCCTGATAGGGTGAGGGCACGCTCAACTATATCCTGTACTCTTATATCTTATTATATATTCATATAAATGTGTTTATACGGGTTTATACGGGTTTATCTGAGAGGATAGAGAGAGCAATCCCTCCGTCACTTCCGGCATTGCTTTAGGCTTGTAATCACGCGAGACGACATCAACGTGATTAAGATGCAGTCAAAACATACTATTACTACAGTCTAAACATACTATTGTTTAGAGCTATTCAATAGAGCCTTTCCCTAGAACTTTTATTTATTACCACCTTTTATTGTATTTGTATTGTTTGTTTTTATTGCTTTTTATTAATTATACCGTGTTGTGTAATGTTTGTATACTGTTCATGCTCACTGCTTGGAGCACTTCGGGATTTGAAGTCAAATATGAAGTGCTTTATAAATTAAACCTATTATTATTATTATTATTACTATTACCACAGTCTAACCATACTATACCACAGTCTAACCACACTATTACTACAGTCTAACCACACTATTACCACAGTCTAACCACACTATTACCACAGTCTAACCACACTATTACCACAGTCTAACCACACTAACCACAGTCTAACCATACTATTACCACAGTCTAACCACACTATTACTACAGTCTAACCACACTATTACCACAGTCTAACCACACTATTACCACAGTCTAACCACACTATTACCACAGTCTAACCACACTATTACTACAGTCTAACCATACTATTGCCACAGTCTAACCACACTATTACCACAGTCTAACCACACTATTACCACAGTCTAACCATACTATTACTACAGTCTAACCACACTATTACTACAGTCTAACCACACTATTACTACAGTCTAACCACACTATTACCACAGTCTAACCACACTATTACCACAGTCTAACCACACTATTACTACAGTCTAACCACACTATTACCACAGTCTAACCACACTATTACTACAGTCTAACCACACTATTACCACAGTCTAACCACACTATTACCACAGTCTAACCATACTATTACTACAGTCTAACCACACTATTACCACAGTCTAACCACACTATTACCACAGTCTAACCACACTATTACCACAGTCTAACCATACTATTACCACAGTCTAACCACACTATTACCACAGTCTAACCACACTATTACTACAGTCTAACCATACTATTACCACAGTCTAACCATACTATTACTACAGTCTAACCACACTATTACCACAGTCTAACCACACTATTACCACAGTCTAACCATACTATTACTACAGTCTAACCACACTATTACCACAGTCTAACCATACTATTACTACAGTCTAACCATACTATTACTACAGTCTAACCATACTATTACCACAGTCTAACCACACTATTACTACAGTCTAACCATACTATTACCACAGTCTAACCACACTATTACCACAGTCTAACCATACTATTACTACAGTCTAACCACACTATACCACAGTCTAACCATACTATTACTACAGTCTAACCATACTATTACTACAGTCTAACCACACTATTACCACAGTCTAACCACACTATTACTACAGTCTAACCATACTATTACTACAGTCTAACCATACTATTACTACAGTCTAACCACACTATTACCACAGTCTAACCACACTATTACTACAGTCTAACCATACTATTACTACAGTCTAACCATACTATTACCACAGTCTAACCACACTATTACCACAGTCTAACCACACTATTACTACAGTCTAACCATACTATTACCACAGTCTAACCACACTATTACTACAGTCTAACCACACTATTACTACAGTCTAACCATACTATTACCACAGTCTAACCATACTATTACTACAGTCTAACCACACTATTACTACAGTCTAACCACACTATACTACAGTCTAACCATACTATTACCACAGTCTAACCACACTATTACTACAGTCTAACCATACTATTACTACAGTCTAACCATACTATTACCACAGTCTAACCCACACTATTACCACAGTCTAACCATACTATTACTACAGTCTAACCAACTATTACTACAGTCTAACCACACTATTACTACAGTCTAACCATACTATTACCACAGTCTAACCACACTATTACTACAGTCTAACCATACTATTACTACAGTCTAACCATACTATTACCACAGTCTAACCACACTATTACCACAGTCTAACCACACTATTACTACAGTCTAACCATACTATATATATATAGATACTGCAAGTTAAAGTACTCGTACCACAGTCTAGATAC
The DNA here is from genome assembly GCA_023974075.1 of Chaenocephalus aceratus. NCBI lineage: Eukaryota > Metazoa > Chordata > Actinopteri > Perciformes > Channichthyidae > Chaenocephalus > Chaenocephalus aceratus. The sequence goes on along the minus strand of JAMFTG010000463.1, from coordinate 109,464 downwards.
TGCAAGTTAAAGTACTCGTACCACAGTCTAGATACTGCAAGTTAAAGTACTCGTACCACAGTCTAGATACTGCAAGTTAAAGTACTCGTACCACAGTCTAGATACTGCAAGTTAAAGTACTCGTACCACAGTCTAGATACTGCAAGTTAAAGTACTCGTACCACAGTCTAGATACTGCAAGTTAAAGTACTCGTACCACAGTCTAGATACTGCAAGTTAAAGTACTCGTACCACAGTCTAGATACTGCAAGTTAAAGTACTCGTACCCTGTGCACCCTGTGCTTCCTGCAGGACCAGCTGACTGCCGTCCTCCGGATGATGACCAGAGAGGCGCTGCGTAAAATCAGCCGAGTCTTCAGAGAGCTCTACGTCCGCCTGGAGACTGAAAACAGATCTCTGAAGGACAAAGTGCTCCATCTGGAGTCAGAGGGCGAGAAGACTGTTTATAACATCCAGCCATCAGGTGAGGAGACACACATATTATATAGAAGTCTATGGGAAAAGGTGAGTTATATTAATATAAATGATTGACGTCAGTAAATGACACGTTGCATCATGTTTTCTGTCTCGCTGTTCTTACAGATGGACCCGCCCTCTCACTGAACATCAACCAATCAGCAGTGAACCCTACAGCACTCGCCATGGCGATCCTCTCCTCCTCCAAACAGCGGGCAAACAGCAGTTCTCAGGTTCCTCTGGTCATCGTCAGCCAGCCGCTGCCTCAAACCAATCACAGGCCAAAGCCCCACCCCCCAGGACCTGCAGATGCAGACAGACCTGCAGACGCAGACGGACCTGCAGACGCAGACGGACCTGCAGACGCAGATGGACCTGAGACGCAGACCGGCCTGCAGACGGAACTGCAGACGCAGACAGACCTGCAGACGCAGACGGACCTGCAGACGCAGACGGACCTGCAGACGCAGACAGACCTGCAGACGCAGACGGACCAGCAGACGGACCTGCAGATGGACCTGCAGACGCAGACCTGCCTGCAGACGGAACTGCAGACGCAGACGGACCGCAGACGGACCTGCAGACGCAGACGGACCTGCAGACGCAGACAGACCTGCAGACGGACCTGCAGACGCAGACGGACCAGCAGACGGACCTGCAGATGGACCTGCAGACGCAGACTGGCCTGCAGACGCAGTCAGACCTGCAGACGGGCCTGCAGATGGGCTTGCAGATGCATTCAGAACCTGCAGATGGGCCTGCAGACGGACCTGCAGACGCAGTCAGACCTGCAGACGGACCTGCAGTCAGACCTGCAGACGGACCTGCAGATGGAGGTGGTGTTAGAAATGTTCTCCACACATCCTGAAGAATCACCTGCAGGCAATGACATCACTTCCTATGTCTGATGATCAGCCAATCAGTGATCCCTCATTGAAGGAGTGACACACCTGACACCTGAGGACCAGGAGTGGTTGTAAGTCTGACACTGTCCCACATTTAGAAAGAACTGGTTATAAGAACTTTCACAATAAAAGCCTCCCGTGGGTGGCCCTCCCTTCCTGAGGCTTTTAATGCGAAACCAGGTCAACAACATACATATATTTTTTAACTCATTATCATTTCTTTAATGTCTGTTTGCAGATGCTGAGGATTAATAATGCGTCATATTTTAAAATACACAAGACTAAATAAATAAATCACTGCTGTTTGTTTTTCCAGGAATCAGCAGTGGAGGCTGACAGTCAACCAGGTGAGACCTCAGAGTTATTACATATTATAATGTGAAGCTGACAAGTGAGCGGCCCGACGAGCAAGGAGGCAGAGCGTCCAACGATGCAACCCGGTGTGGGCATTTATTAACTCATAGACACATGATCCACACAGCCTCAATCTGCTGTCCTGTGCGCACAGCCACCACAGCATCTCACACACTCTCTCTAACAGCAACACCCCAGAGCCTACAGGCCCAACCCAACAGGACACAGGGGGGGGGAACACAGGGCACCAGGTGAGGGGGGAGGAGACAACACAGGGCACCAGGTGAGGGGAGGAGACAACACAGGGCACCAGGTGAGGGGGAGGAGACAACACAGGGCACCAGGTTGAGGGGAGGAGACAACACAGGGCACCAGGTGAGGGGGGAGGAGACAACACAGGGCACCAGGTGAGGGGGGAGAGACAACACAGGGCACCAGGTGAGGGGGAGGAGACAACACAGGGCACCAGGTTGAGGGGGAGGAGACAACACAGGGCACCAGGTGAGGGGGAGGAGACAACACAGGGCACCAGGTGAGGGGGAGGAGACAACACAGGGCACCAGGTGGGGGAGGAGACAACACAGGGCACCAGGTGAGGGGGGAGGAGACAACACAGGGCACCAGGTGAGGGGGAGGAGACAACACAGGGCACCAGGTGAGGGGGGAGGAGACAACACAGGGCCCAGGTGAGGGGGAGGAGACAACACAGGGCACCAGGTGAGGGGAGGAGACAACACAGGGCACCAGTGAGGAGACAACACAGTGACTCACATGTTGGACAGCTGACTTTAACAGTTGTGTGCAGCTGACTTTAACATGTTGCAGCTGACTTCAACATGTTGTGATGCAGCTGACTTTAACATGTTGTGTTGCAGCTGACTTCATGTTGCAGCTGACTTCAACTGTTGTGTTGCAGCTGACTTTAACATTGTGTTGCAGCTGACTTCAACATGTTGTGTTGCAGCTGACTTTAACGTGTTGTGATGCAGCTGACTTTAACATCTTGTGTGCAGCTGACTTTAACATGTTGCAGCTGACTTTCGTGTTTGTGATGCAGCTGACTTTAACATGTTGCAGCTGACTTCAACATGTTGTGTTGCAGCTGACTTTAACATGTTGTGTTGCAGCTGACTTCAACATGTTGCAGCTGACTTCAACATGTTGTGTTGCAGCTGACTTTAACATGTTGTGTTGCAGCTGACTTCAACATGTTGTGTTGCAGCTGACTTTAACATGTTGTGTTGCAGCTGACTTTAACATGTTGTGTTGCAGCTGACTTCAACATGTTGTGTTGCAGCTGACTTCAACATGTTTGTTGCAGCTGACTTTAACGTGTTGTGATGCAGCTGACTTTAATATGTTGCAGCTGACTTCAACATGTTGTGTTGCAGCTGACTTTAACATGTTGTGTTGCAGCTGACTTCAACATGTTGTGTTGCAGCTGACTTTAACATGTTGTGTTGCAGCTGACTTTAACATGTTGTATTGCAGCTGACTTTAACATGTTGTGTTGCAGCTGACTTTAACATGTTGCAGCTGACTTTAACATGTTGTGTTGCAGCTGACTAACATGTTGTGTTGCAGCTGACTTTAACATGTTGTGTTGCAGCTGACTTTAACATGTTGTGTTGCAGCTGACTTTAACATGTTGTGTTGCAGCTGACTTTAACATGTTGTGTTGCAGCTGACTTTAACATGTTGTGTTGCAACTGACTTTAACATGTTGTGTTGCAGCTGACTTTAACATGTTGTGTTGCAGCTGACTTTAACATGTTGCAGCTGACTTTAACATGTTGTGTTGCAGTTGACTTTAACATGTTGCAGCTGACTTTAACATGTTGTGTTGCAGCTGACTTTAACATGTTGTGTTGCAGCTGACTTTAACATGTTGCAGCTGACTTTAACATGTTGTGTTGCAGCTGACTTTAACGTGTTGTGATGCAGCTGACTTTAACATGTTGTGTTGCAGCTGATTTTAACATGTTGTGTTGCAGCTGACTTTAACATGTTGTGTTGCAGCTGACTTTAACATGTTGTGTTGCAGCTGATTTTAACATGTTGTGTTGCAGCTGACTTTAACGTGTTGTGTTGCAGCTGACTTTAACATGTTGTGTTGCAGCTGATTTAACATGTTGTGTTGCAGCTGACTTTAACATGTTGCAGCTGACTTTAACATGTTGTGTTGCAGCTGACTTTAACGTGTTGTGATGCAGCTGACTTTAACATGTTGTGTTGCAGCTGACTTTAACATGTTGTGTTGCAGCTGACCTTAACATGTTGTGTTGCAGCTGATTTTAACATGTAGTGATGCAGCTGACTTTAACATGTTGTGTTGCAGCTGACTTTAACATGTTGCAGCTGACTTTAACATGTTGTGTTGCAGCTGAATTTAACATGTTGCAGCTGACTTTAACATGTTGTGTTGCAGCTGAATTTAACATGTTGTGTTGCAGCTGACTTTAACATGTTGTGTTGCAGCTGACTTTAACATGTTGTGTTGCAGCTGACTTTAACATGTTGTGTTGCAGCTGACTTTAACATGTTGCAGCTAACTTTAACGTGTTGTGTTGCAGCTGACTTTAACGTGTTGTGTTGCAGCTGACTTTAACATGTTGTGTTGCAGCTGACTTTAACATGTTGTGTTGCAGCTGACTTTAACATGTTGTGATGCAGCTGACTTTAACATGTTGTGATGCAGCTGACTTTAACATGTTGTGTTGCAGCTGACTTTAACGTGTTGTGATGCAGCTGACTTTAACATGTTGTGATGCAGCTGACTTTAACATGTTGTGATGCAGCTGACTTTAACATGTTGTGTTGCAGCTGACTTTAACGTGTTGTGATGCAGCTGACTTTAACATGTTGTGTTGCAGCTGACTTTAACATGTTGTGATGCAGCTGACTTTAACATGTTGTGTTGCAGCTGACTTTAACATGTTGTGATGCAGCTGACTTTAACGTGTTGTGATGCAGCTGACTTTAACATGTTGTGATGCAGCTGACTTTAACATGTTGTGTTGCAGCTGACTTTAACATGTTGTGTTGCTGCTGACTTTAACATGTTGTGATGCAGCTGACTTTAACATGTTGTGATGCAGCTGACTTTAACATGTTGCAGCTGACTTTAACATGTTGTGATGCAGCTGACTTTAACGTGTTGTGTTGCAGCTGACTTTAACATGTTGTGATGCAGCTGACTTTAACATGTTGTGTTGCAGCTGACTTTAACGTGTTGTGTTGCAGCTGACTTTAACATGTTGTGATGCAGCTGACTTTAACATGTTGTGTTGCAGCTGACTTTAACGTGTTGTGTTGCAGCTGACTTTAACATGTTGTGATGCAGCTGACTTTAACATGTTGCAGCTGACTTTAACGTGTTGTGTTATGCAGCTGACTTTAACGTGTTGTGTTGCAGCTGACTTTAACATGTTGTGATGCAGCTGACTTTAATGTTGTGTTGCAGCTGACTTTAACGTGTTGTGTTGCAGCTGACTTTAACATGTTGTGATGCAGCTGACTTTAACATGTTGTGTTGCAGCTGACTTTAACATGTTGCAGCTGACTTTAACATGTTGTGATGCAGCTGACTTTAACATGTTGCAGCTGACTTCAACATGTTGTGATGCAGCTGACTTTAACATGTTGTTTGCAGCTGACTTTAACATGTTGCAGCTGACTTCAACATGTTGTGTTGGCAGCTGACTTTAACATGTTGTGTTGCAGCTGACTTCAACATGTTGTGTTGCAGCTGACTTTAACGTGTTGTGATGCAGCTGACTTTAACATCTTGTGTTGCAGCTGACTTTAACATGTTGCAGCTGACTTCAACATGTTGTGATGCAGCTGACTTTAACATGTTGTGTTGCAGCTGACTTTAACATGTTGCAGCTGACTTTAACGTGTTGTGATGCAGCTGACTTTAACATGTTGCAGCTGACTTCAACATGTTGTGTTGCAGCTGACTTTAACATGTTGTGTTGCAGCTGACTTCAACATGTTGTGTTGCAGCTGACTTTAACATGTTGTGTTGCAGCTGACTTCAACATGTTGCAGCTGACTTCAACATGTTGTGTTGCAGCTGACTTTAACATGTTGTGTTGCAGTTGACTTTAACATGTTGCAGCTGACTTCAACATGTTGTGTTGCAGCTGACTTTAACATGTTGTGTTGCAGCTGACTTCAACATGTTGTGTTGCAGCTGACTTCAACATGTTGTGTTGCAGCTGACTTTAACGTGTTGTGATGCAGCTGACTTTAACATGTTGCAGCTGACTTCAACATGTTGTGTTGCAGCTGACTTTAACATGTTGTGTTGCAGCTGACTTCAACATGTTGTGTTGCAGCTGACTTTACATGTTGTGTTGCAGCTGACTTTAACATGTTGTATTGCAGCTGACTTTAACATGTTGTGTTGCAGCTGACTTTAACATGTTGCAGCTGACTTTAACATGTTGTGTTGCAGCTGACTTTAACATGTTGTGTTGCAGCTGACTTTAACATGTTGTGTTGCAGCTGACTTTAACATGTTGTGTTGCAGCTGACTTTAACATGTTGTGTTGCAGCTGACTTTAACATGTTGTGTTGCAACTGACTTTAACATGTTGTGTTGCAGCTGACTTTAACATATTGTGTTGCAGCTGACTTTAACATGTTGCAGCTGACTTTAACATGTTGTGTTGCAGCTGACTTTAACATGTTGCAGCTGACTTTAACATGTTGTGTTGCAGCTGACTTCAACATGTTGTGTTGCAGCTGACTTTAACATGTTGTGTTGCAGCTGATTTTAACATGTTGTGTTGCAGCTGACTTTAACATGTTGTGTTGCAGCTGATTTTAACATGTTGTGATGCAGCTGACTTTAACATGTTGTGTTGCAGCTGACTTTAACATGTTGTGTTGCAGCTGACTTTAACATGTTGCAGCTGACTTTAACATGTTGTGTTGCAGCTGACTTTAACATGTTGTGTTGCAGCTGACTTTAACATGTTGTGTTGCAGCTGACTTTAACATGTTGCAGCTGACTTTAACATGTTGTGTTGCAGCTGACTTTAACATGTTGTGTTGCAGCTGACTAACATGTTGTGTTGCAGCTGACTTTAACGTGTTGTGTTGCAGCTGACTTTAATGTGTTGTGTTGCAGCTGACTTTAACATGTTGTGTTGCAGCTGACTTTAACATGTTGCAGCTGACTTTAACATGTTGTGTTGCAGCTGACTTTAACGTGTTGCAGCTGACTTTAACATGTTGTGTTGCAGCTGACTTTAACATGTTGTGTTGCAGCTGACTTTAACATGTTGTGTTGCAGCTGACTTTAACATGTTGCAGCTGACTTTAACATGTTGTGTTGCAGCTGACTTTAACGTGTTGTGTTGCAGCACTGAGCTCGGAGCAGCAGAAGGAGACGGACAGGAGGAGAAGGCGGGAGCTGTACAAGGAGAAGAGGTTTTTCTGTGAGTTGTGTAACAAAGGCTTCCACCAGCAGCATCAGCTGAAGAAACATGCTTCCTGCCACCTGAAGCCGTTCCCCTGCAGCTCCTGCGATAAAGGCTTCTATAAAGCCCGCAGTCTGCAGAAACACGAGCAGAGCCACAAGCTGCAGGCGGCGCAGGAGAGCGACCCGAGAAGCTGCTGCGCTGCGACGCCTGCAGCAGGACCTTCCGTCTGCAGAGGCAGCTACGCGCTCACCAGGCTGCCAGCACCGAGAGCAGCAGCTGCACTGCAGCATCTGCCCGCGCAGCTTCACCTCAGCCGCAGCGCTGCGATACCACCAGGTGTCGCACGCCGCCGTCAAGCCCTTCATGTGCGACGTCTGTGGAAAAGGCTTCACCAGGAAGAAGAGTCTGCGCGAGCATCAGACGGTGCACAGCGGCGCGCGACCCTACCCCTGCGCTGCCTGCGGGAAGAGCTTCTCCACCGCCAGCAACCTGCGCGTCCACAAGAGGTCGCATTCAGACGAGCGGCCGCACAAGTGCCTCCAGTGCGACAAAGCCTTCAAGAGCAGGATGGGCCTGCTGCAGCACCGCCTGGTTCACTCCGGGGAGAAACCATTCACCTGTCCCACCTGCGGACTCAGCTTCGGACTCAAGTACAACTTCCAGAGACACGTGCGGCTGCACAACGGGGAGAAACCCTTCAGGTATACTACTTCCTGTCTGTCTCCTGACTTCCTGTCTGTCTCTTCCTTTCTGTCTATTCCTGTCTGTCTCCTGACTACCTGTCTGTCTCTACCTGTCTGTCTCTACCTGTCTGTCTCTTCCTGACTGTCTCCTGACTTCCTGTCTGTCTATTCCTGTCGGTCTCCTGACTACCTGTCCGTCTCTACCTGTCTGTCTCCTGACTACCTGTCTGTCTCTTCCTGTCTGTCTCCTGACTTCCTGTCTGTCTCTTCCTGTCTGTCTCTCTACCTGTCCGTCTCTACCTGTCTGTCTCCTGACTACCTGTCTGTCTCTACCTATCTGTCCCTACCTGTCTGTCTCCTGACTACCTGTCTGTCTCTCTCTCCTGTCTGTCCTGACTACCTGTCTGTCTCTATCTGTCTGTCTCCTGACTACCTGTCTGTCTCTTCCTGTCTGTCTCCTGACTACCTGTCTGTCTCTTCCTGTCTGCCTCTTCCTGTCTGCCTCCTGACTACCTGTCTGTCTCCTGACTACCTGTCTGTCTCTACCTGTCTCTCTATCTGTCTGTCTCTTCCTGTCTGTCTGTCACTACCTGTCTGTCTGTCTGTCTCTACCTGTCTGTCTCCTGACTACCTGTCTGTCTCTACCTGTCTTTCCTACCTGTCTGTCTCCTGACTACCTGTCTGTCTCTTCCTGTCTGTCTCCTGACTACCTGTCTGTCTCTTCCTGTCTGCCTCTTCCTGTCTGCCTCCTGAACCTGTCTGTCTCCTGACTACCTGTCTGTCTCTACCTGTCTCTCTATCTGTCTGTCTCTTCCTGTCTGTCTGTCACTACCTGTCTGTCTCCTGACTACCTGTCTGTCTCTTCCTGTCTGCCTCTTCCTGTCTGCCTCCTGACTACCTCTTCCTGTCTGTCTCCTGACTACCTGTCTGTCTCCTGACTACTTGTCTGTCTCTTCCTGTCTGCCTCCTGACTACCTCTTCCTGTCTGTCTCCTGACTACCTGTCTGTCTCCTGACTACTTGTCTGTCTCTACCTGTCTGTCTTTACCTGTCTACCTCTTCCTGTCTGCCTCTTCCTGTCTTTACCCGTCTGCCTCTTCCTGTCTGCCTCCTGACTACTTGTCTGTCTCCTGTCTCAGGTGTGAGAAGTGTGGAGAAGGTTTTTCTGGAACGTGGGCCCTGAAGAGCCACATGCTGGTCCATGGTGTGGAGAAGCCCTTCATGTGTGACCTGTGTGGAAAGACCTTCTTCTATAACTGTCAGCTACAGAAGCACCAGCAGCTGGTCCACGGGGAGAAGGAGCGTCGGGGGGTGGCGCGGCGGGGAGGCGGAGAGAAACCGTAGAGAAACCGTTCGGCTGTAAAGTCTGTCTGAAGAGCTTCAGCAGCTCCGCCACGCTCAGGACGCACGAGAAGAGCCACGCCGAGAACAAGGAGTTCAGCTGCGACTCCTGTGGGAAGACCTTCCACCTGAGACACCTGTACCTGTACCACCTGAGGACGCACAGCGGCGAGCGGCCGCACGTCTGCGCCGTCTGCAGCAAAGGCTTCCTGTTGCAGTCGCAGCTGAAGCAGCACGAGCTGCTGCACACCGGAGAGAAGCCACACCGCTGCCAGACCTGCGGGAAGGAGTTCAGGACGCCGCAGAACTACCACCGCCACCTGCTAGTCCACAGCGGAGAGAAAGACGTCCGTCTGCAGGAAGTTCAGGCAGTCCAAGCTGAAGTCTCACATGCAGATCCACACCGGCGTCAAGCTGTACTCCTGCCAGCGCTGCAACCACGGCTTCTCCCGACTCCAGACAGCTGAAGAAGCACCGCTGCGGAGACGAGCTGCAGCTGAAGAAGCACCGCTGAGGAGACGAGCTGCAGCTGAAGAAGCACCGCTGAGGAGACGAGCTGCAGCTGAAGAAGCACCGCTGAGGAGACGAGGACACGAGCTGCAGCTGAAGAAGCACCGCTGAGGAGACGAGGACACGAGCTGCAGCTGAAGAAGCACCGCTGCGGAGACGAGCTGCAGCTGAAGAAGCACCGCTGAGGAGACGAGCTGCAGCTGAAGAAGCACCGCTGAGGAGACGAGCTGCAGCTGAAGAAGCACCGCTGAGGAGACGAGGACACGAGCTGCAGCTGAAGAAGCACCGCTGAGGAGACGAGGACACGAGCTGCAGCTGAAGAAGCACCGCTGCGGAGACGAGCTGCAGCTGAAGAAGCACCGCTGAGGAGACGAGCTGCAGCTGAAGAAGCACCGCTGAGGAGACGAGCTGCAGCTGAAGACACCGCTGAGGAGACGAGGACACGCTGCAGCCGAAGAAGCACCGCTGAGGAGACGAGGAGACGAGCTGCAGCTGAAGAAGCACCGCTGAGGAGACGAGGACACGAGCTGCAGCTGAAGAAGCACCGCTGAGGAGACGAGCTGCAGCCGAAGAAGCACCGCTGAGGAGACGAGGAGACGACCTGCAGCCGAAGAAGCACCGCTGAGGAGACGAGGAGACGACCTGCAGCCGAAGAAGCACCGCTGAGGAGACGAGCTGCAGCTGAAGAAGCACCGCTGAGGAGACGAACTGCAGCTGAAAAAGCACCGCTGAGGAGACGAGCCTACAGCTGAAGAACCACCGCTGAGGAGACGAGCTGCAGCCGAGAAGCACCGCTGAGAGACGAGGAGACGACCTGCAGCCGAAGAAGCACGCTGAGGAGACGAGGAGACGAGCTGCAGCCGAAGAAGCACCGCTGAGGAGGACGAGGCTTCAGCAGCTAGCCTAGTAGCATCTCTGTGTGTACTCCTTTATTTTGATATGAAAAAGACTTTATGATGAAAACCAGAAGAGACTTAGTTTGTAGTTTTTTATGATAATTATTCTGAAGTAAATAAAATCTGAAACCAGTTCCTGTCTCTCTCTCTTATCATCATCATCTCATCATCATCTCGTCTTCGTCTTTATATGAACAGTCTGAGGGTCTGACACCGGGACAGATCCGGTGAGTCTCCGGGGAGCTCGGTACCTGATCTCCAGGGCCCAGGAGTTTCAACACTTTGAATCCCCGTCTGATCGGATCAGATTTTGATTTTGGGGGTTGAAAACCAAACGACAGGGAGGATCACTTTGATGTCAGAAATGAACTGTACAATTTATTTTAAAATATGTTTCAATTTAAATAAGAAGGCAAGTTTGTTAACTGATAATACACCATTTTTAGCCTTCATGGGAAATACATTTCACTTTTCATTTTTGCTCACGTTTGAGGGGCCTATTTCAACCACATGTTGATGACATAAATGTTTATGCTCATAAAGGTATCACAACAAAGATTGTCAATGGACAGGTGGACAGGTGATCAAGTGGACAGGGGATCAGGTGGACAGGTGATCAGGTGGACAGGTGATCAGGTGGACAGGTGATCAGGTGGACAGTCAGATGATCAGGTGGACAGGTGATCAGATGATCAGGTGGACAGGTGATCAGGTGATTAGGTGGACAGGTGATCAGGTGATTAGGTGGACAGGTGATCAGTGATTAGGTGGACAGGTGATTAGGTGGACAGGTGATCAGGTGATTAGGTGGACAGGTGATCAAGTGATCAGGTGATCAGGTGGACAGATGATCAGGTGGAGGTGATCAGGTGGACAAGTGGACAGGTGATCAGGTGGACAGGTGATCAGGTGGACAGGTGATCAGGTGATCAGGTGGACAGGGGATCAGGTGGACAGGGGATCAGGTGGACAGGTGATTAGGTGGACAGTGGATGATCAGTGGACAGGTGATCAGGTGGACAGGTGATTAGGTGGACAGGTGATCAGATGATCAGGTGGACAGGTGGACAGGGGATCAGGTGGACAGGGGATCAGGTGGACAGGTGATCAGGTGGACAGGGGATCAGGTGGACAGGTGATCAGGTGGACAGGTGATCAGGTGATCAAGTGATCAGGTGATTAGGTGGACAGGTGATCAAGTGATCAGGTGATTAGGTGGACAGGTGATCAGGTGGACAGATGATCAGGTGGACAGGTGATCAGGTGGACAGGTGATCAGGTGATTAGGTGGAGAGGTGATCAGGTGATCAAGTGGACAGGTGATCAGGTGGACAGGTGATTAGGTGGACAGGTGATCAGGTGGACAGGTGATCAGGTGGACGGTGATCAGGTGGACAGGTGATCAGGTGATTAGGTGGACAGGTGATCAGGTGGACAGGTGATCAGATGGACAGGTGATCAGGTGGACAGGTGATTAGGTGGACAGGTGATCAGGTGATTAGGTGGACGGTGATCAGGTGATTAGGTGGACAGGTGATCAGGTGGACAGGTGATTAGGTGGACAGGTGATCAGGTGGACAGGTGATCAAGTGGACAGGTGATCAGGTGGAGAGATGATCAGGTGGGCAAGTGATTAGGTGGACAGGTGATTAGGTGGACAGGTGATCAGGTGATTAGGTGGACAGGTGATCAGGTGGGCAAGTGATTAGGTGGACAGGTGATCAGGTGGACAGGTGATCAGGTGGGCAAGTGATTAGGTGGACAGGTGATCAGGTGGACAGGTGATCAGGTGGACAGGTGATCAGATGGACAGGTGATTAGGTGGACAGGTGATCAGGTGGACAGGTGATCAGGTGGACAGGTGATCAGGTGGAGAGATGATCAGGTGGGCAAGTGATTAGGTGGACAGGTGATCAGGTGGGCAAGTGATTAGGTGGACAGGTGATTAGGTGGACAGGTGATCAGGTGGACAGGTGATTAGGTGGACAGGTGATCAGGTGGGCAAGTGATTAGGTGGACAGGTGATCAGGTGGACAGGTGATCAGGTGGGCAAGTGATTAGGTGGACAGGTGATTAGGTGGACAGGTGATCAGGTGGGCAAGTGATTAGGTGGACAGGTGATTAGGTGGACAGGTGATCAGGTGGACAGGTGATTAGGTGATCAGGTGATCAGGTGGGCAAGTGATTAGGTGGACAGGTGATCAGGTGGACAGGTGATCAGGTGGGCAAGTGATTAGGTGGACAGGTGATCAGGTGGACAGGTGATCAGGTGGGCAAGTGATCAGGTGGACAGGTGATGGTGATCAGGTGGACAGGTGATCAGGTGATTAGGTGGACAGGTGGACAGGTGATCAGGTGGACAGGTGATCAGGTGGACAGGTGATCAGGTGGACAGGTGATTAGGTGGACAGGTGATCAGGTGGACAGGTGATCAAGTGGACAGGTGATCAGGTGGAGAGATGATCAGGTGATCAAGTGGACAGGTAATCAGGTGGACAGGTGATTAGGTGGACAGGTGATCAGGTGATCAGGTGATTAGGTGGACAGGTGATCAGGTGGACAGGTGGACAGGTGATCAGGTGGACAGGTGATCAGGTGGACAGGTGATCAGGTGATTAGGTGGACAGGTGATCAGGTGGACAGGTGATCAGGTGGACAGGTGGTCAGGTGATCAGGTGGACAGGTGATCAGGTGGACAGGTGGACAGGTGATCAGGTGGACAGGTGGTCAGGTGGACAGGTGGTCAGGTGGACAGGTGGTCAGGTGATCAGGTGGACAGGTGATCAGGTGGACAGGTGATCAGGTGGACAGGTGATCAGGTGGGCAGGTGATCAGGTGGACAGGTGATCAGGTGGACAGGTGATCAAGTGGACAGGTGATCAGGTGATTAGGTGGACAGGTGATCAGGTGATTAGGTGGACAGGTGATCAGGTGATTAGGTGGACAGGTGATCAGGTGGACAGGTGATCAAGTGATCAGGTGATCAGGTGGACAGATGATCAGGTGGACAGGTGATCAGGTGGACAGGTGATCAGGTGGACAAGTGGACAGGTGATCAGGTGGACAGGTGATCAGGTGGAGTGATCAGGTGGACAGGTGATCAGGTGGACAGGGGATCAGGTGGACGGGGATCAGGTGGACAGGTGATTAGGTGGACAGGTGATCAGATGATCAGGTGGACAGGTGATCAGGTGGACAGGTGATTAGGTGGACAGGTGATCAGATGATCAGGTGGACAGGTGATCAGGTGGACAGGGGATCAGGTGGACAGGGGATCAGGTGGACAGGTGATCAGGTGGACAGGGGATCAGGTGGACAGGTGGACAGGTGATCAGGTGGACAGGTGATCAGGTGATCAAGTGATCAGGTGATTAGGTGGACAGGTGATCAAGTGATCAGGTGATTAGGTGGACAGGTGATCAGGTGGACAGATGATCAGGTGGACAGGTGATCAGGTGGACAGGTGATCAGGTGATTAGGTGGACAGGTGATCAGGTGGAGAGGTGATCAGGTGATCAAGTGGACAGGTGATCAGGTGGACAGGTGATTAGGTGGACAGGTGATCAGGTGGACAGGTGATCAGGTGGACAGGTGATTAGGTGGACAGGTGATCAGGTGGACAGGTGATCAGGTGATTAGGTGGACAGGTGATCAGGTGGACAGGTGATCAGATGGACAGGTGATCAGGTGGACAGGTGATCAGGTGGACAGGTGATTAGGTGGACAGGTGATCAGGTGATTAGGTGGACAGGTGATCAGGTGGACAGGTGATTAGGTGGACAGGTGATCAGGTGGACAGGTGATCAAGTGGACAGGTGATCAGGTGGACAGGTGATCAGGTGGAGAGATGATCAGGTGGGCAAGTGATTAGGTGGACAGGTGATTAGGTGGACAGGTGATCAGGTGATTAGGTGGACAGGTGATCAGGTGGGCAAGTGATTAGGTGATCAGGTGGACAGGTGATCAGGTGGGCAAGTGATTAGGTGGACAGGTGATCAGGTGGACAGGTGGACAGGTGATCAGGTGGACAGGTGATCAGATGGACAGGTGATTAGGTGGACAGGTGATCAGGTGGACAGGTGATCAGGTGGACAGGTGATCAGGTGGAGAGATGATCAGGTGGGCAAGTGATTAGGTGGACAGGTGATCAGGTGGGCAAGTGATTAGGTGGACAGGTGATTAGGTGGACAGGTGATCAGGTGGACAGGTGATTAGGTGGACAGGTGATCAGGTGGGCAAGTGATTAGGTGGACAGGTGGACAGGTGATCAGGTGGGCAAGTGATTAGGTGGACAGGTGATTAGGTGGACAGGTGATCAGGTGGGCAAGTGATTAGGTGGACAGGTGATTAGGTGGACAGGTGATCAGGTGGACAGGTGATCAGGTGATTAGGTGATCAGGTGATCAGGTGGGCAAGTGATTAGGTGGACAGGTGATCAGGTGGACAGGTGATCAGGTGGGCAAGTGATTAGGTGGACAGGTGATCAGGTGGACAGGTGATCAGGTGGGCAAGTGATCAGGTGGACAGGTGATCAGGTGATCAGGTGATCAGGTGGACAGGTGATCAGGTGATTAGGTGGACAGGTGGACAGGTGATCAGGTGGACAGGTGATCAGGTGGACAGGTGATCAGGTGGACAGGTGATCAGGTGATTAGGTGGACAGGTGATCAGGTGGACAGGTGGAGAGGTGATCAGGTGATCAAGTGGACAGGTGATCAGGTGGACAGGTGATTAGGTGGACAGGTGATCAGGTGGACAGGTGATCAGGTGGACAGGTGATTAGGTGGACAGGTGATCAGGTGGACAGGTGATCAGGTGATTAGGTGGACAGGTGATCAGGTGGACAGGTGATCAGATGGACAGGTGATCAGGTGGACAGGTGATCAGGTGGACAGGTGATTAGGTGGACAGGTGATCAGGTGATTAGGTGGACAGGTGATCAGGTGATTAGGTGGACAGGTGATCAGGTGGACAGGTGATTAGGTGGACAGGTGATCAGGTGGACAGGTGATCAAGTGGACAGGTGATCAGGTGGACAGGTGATCAGGTGGAGAGATGATCAGGTGGGCAAGTGATTAGGTGGACAGGTGATTAGGTGGACAGGTGATCAGGTGATTAGGTGGACAGGTGATCAGGTGGGCAAGTGATTAGGTGGACAGGTGATCAGGTGGACAGGTGATCAGGTGGGCAAGTGATCAGGTGGACAGGTGATCAGGTGATCAGGTGGACAGGTGATCAGGTGATTAGGTGGACAGGTGGACAGGTGATCAGGTGGACAGGTGATCAGGTGGACAGGTGATCAGGTGGACAGGTGATTAGGTGGACAGGTGATCAGGTGGACAGGTGATCAAGTGGACAGGTGATCAGGTGGAGAGATGATCAGGTGTTCAAGTGGACAGGTAATCAGGTGGACAGGTGATTAGGTGGACAGGTGATCAGGTGATCAGGTGATTAGGTGGACAGGTGATCAGGTGGACAGGTGATCAGGTGGACAGGTGATCAGGTGGACAGGTGGTCAGGTGATCAGGTGGACAGGTGATCAGGTGGACAGGTGATCAGGTGGACAGGTGGTCAGGTGGACAGGTGGTCAGGTGGACAGGTGGTCAGGTGATCAGGTGGACAGGTGATCAGGTGGACAGGTGATCAGGTGGACAGGTGATCAGGTGGACAGTGATCAGGTGGGCAGGTGATCAGGTGGACAGGTGATCAGGTGGACAGGTGATCAGGTGATCAAGTGGACAGGTGATCAGGTGATTAGGTGGACAGGTGATCAGGTGATTAGGTGGACAGGTGATCAGGTGATTAGGTGGACAGGTGATCAGGTGGACAGGTGATCAAGTGATCAGGTGATCAGGTGGACAGATGATCAGGTGGACAGGTGATCAGGTGGACAGGTGATCAGGTGGACAAGTGGACAGGTGATCAGGTGGACAGGTGATCAGGTGGACAGGGGATCAGGTGGACAGGGGATCAGGTGGACAGGTGATTAGGTGGACAGGTGATCAGGTGGACAGGTGATTAGGTGGACAGGTGATCAGATGATCAGGTGGACAGGTGATCAGGTGGACAGGTGATTAGGTGGACAGGTGATCAGATGATCAGGTGGACAGGTGATCAGGTGGACAGGGGATCAGGTGGACAGGGGATCAGGTGGACAGGTGATCAGGTGGACAGGGGATCAGGTGGACAGGTGGACAGGTGATCAGGTGGACAGGTGATCAGGTGGACAGGGGATCAGGTGGACAGGGGATCAGGTGGACAGGTGATTAGGTGGACAGGTGATCAGGTGGACAGGTGATTAGGTGGACAGGTGATCAGATGATCAGGTGGACAGGTGATCAGGTGGACAGGTGATTAGGTGGACAGGTGATCAGATGATCAGGTGGACAGGTGATCAGGTGGACAGGGGATCAGGTGGACAGGGGATCAGGTGGACAGGTGATCAGGTGGACAGGGGATCAGGTGGACAGGTGGACAGGTGATCAGGTGGACAGGTGATCAGGTGATCAAGTGATCAGGTGATTAGGTGGACAGGTGATCAAGTGATCAGGTGATTAGGTGGACAGGTGATCAGGTGGACAGATGATCAGGTGGACAGGTGATCAGGTGGACAGGTGATCAGGTGATTAGGTGGACAGGTGATCAGGTGGACAGGTGGAGAGGTGATCAGGTGATCAAGTGGACAGGTGATCAGGTGGACAGGTGATTAGGTGGACAGATGATCAGGTGGACAGGTGATCAGGTGGACAGGTGATTAGGTGGACAGGTGATCAGGTGGACAGGTGATCAGGTGATTAGGTGGACAGGTGATCAGGTGGACAGGTGATCAGATGGACAGGTGATCAGGTGGACAGGTGATCAGGTGGACAGGTGATTAGGTGGACAGGTGATCAGGTGATTAGGTGGACAGGTGATCAGGTGATTAGGTGGACAGGTGATCAGGTGGACAGGTGATTAGGTGGACAGGTGATCAGGTGGACAGGTGATCAAGTGGACAGGTGATCAGGTGGACAGGTGATCAGGTGGAGAGATGATCAGGTGGGCAAGTGATTAGGTGGACAGGTGATTAGGTGGACAGGTGATCAGGTGATTAGGTGGACAGGTGATCAGGTGGGCAAGTGATTAGGTGGACAGGTGATCAGGTGGACAGGTGATCAGGTGGGCAAGTGATTAGGTGGACAGGTGATCAGGTGGACAGGTGGACAGGTGATCAGGTGGACAGGTGATCAGATGGACAGGTGATTAGGTGGACAGGTGATCAGCTGGACAGGTGATCAGGTGGACAGGTGATCAGGTGGAGAGATGATCAGGTGGGCAAGTGATTAGGTGGACAGGTGATCAGGTGGGCAAGTGATTAGGTGGACAGGTGATTAGGTGGACAGGTGATCAGGTGGACAGGTGATTAGGTGGACAGGTGATCAGGTGGGCAAGTGATTAGGTGGACAGGTGATCAGGTGGACAGGTGATCAGGTGGGCAAGTGATTAGGTGGACAGGTGATTAGGTGGACAGGTGATCAGGTGGGCAAGTGATTAGGTGGACAGGTGATCAGGTGGACAGGTGATCAGGTGATTAGGTGATCAGGTGATCAGGTGGGCAAGTGATTAGGTGGACAGGTGATCAGGTGGACAGGTGATCAGGTGGCAAGTGATTAGGTGGACAGGTGATCAGGTGGACAGGTGATCAGGTGGGCAAGTGATCAGGTGGACAGGTTATCAGGTGATCAGGTGATCAGGTGGACAGGTGATCAGGTGATTAGGTGGACAGGTGGACAGTGATCAGGTGGACAGGTGATCAGGTGGACAGGTGGATCAGGTGGACAGGTGATTAGGTGGACAGGTGATCAGGTGGACAGGTGATCAAGTGGACAGGTGATCAGGTGGAGAGATGATCAGGTGATCAAGTGGACAGGTATCAGGTGACAGGTGATTAGGTGGACATGATCAGGGATCAGGTGATCAGGTGATTAGGTGGACAGGTGATCAGGTGGACAGGTGGACAGGTGATCAGGTGGACAGGTGATCAGGTGGACAGGTGATCAGGTGATTAGGTGGACAGGTGATCAGGTGGACAGGTGATCAGGTGGACAGGTGGTCAGGTGATCAGGTGGACAGGTGATCAGGTGGACAGGTGGACAGGTGATCAGGTGGACAGGTGGTCAGTGGACAGGTGGTCAGGTGGACAGGTGGTCAGGTGATCAGGTGGACAGGTGATCAGGTGGACAGGTGATCAGGTGGGCAGGTGATCAGGTGGACAGGTGATCAGGTGACAGGTGATCAGGTGGACAGGTGATAGGTGGACAGGTGATCAGGTGGACAGGTGATTAGGTGGACAGGTGATTAGATGGACAGGTGATTAGATGGACAGGTGATTAGGTGGACAGGTGATCAGGTGGACAGGTGATTAGGTGGACAGGTGGACAGGTGATCAGGTGGACAGGTGGTCAGGTGATCAGGTGGACAGGTGATCAGGTGGACAGGTGGACAGGTGATCAGGTGGACAGGTGGTCAGGTGGACAGGTGGTCAGGTGGACAGGTGGTCAGGTGATCAGGTGGACAGTGATCAGGTGGACAGGTGATCAGGTGGACAGGTGATCAGGTGGACAGGTGGTCAGGTGGACAGGTGGGCAGGTGATCAGGTGGACAGGTGGTCAGGGACAGGTGGGCAGGTGGACAGGTGATCAGGTGATCAGGTGGACAGGTGGACAGGTGACAGGTGATCAGGTGGACAGGTGATCAGGTGATCAGGGGACAGGTGGACAGGTGGTCAGGTGGACAGGTGGACAGGGGACAGGTGGACAGGTGATCAGGTGGACAGGTGGTCAGGTGATCAGGTGGTCAGGTGGACAGGTGATCAGGTGGACAGGTGGACAGGTGGACAGGTGATCAGGTGGACAGGTGGACAGGTGATCAGGTGGACAGGTGATCAGGTGGACAGGTGGTCAGGTGATCAGGTGATCAGGTGGTCAGGTGATCAGGTGGTCAGGTGGTCAGGTGATCAGGTGGTCAGGTGATCAGGTGGTCAGGTGGACATGAGTAGGTGATCAGGTGGTCAGGTGGGACTGATCAGGTGGACATGTGGACAGGTGATCAGGTGGACAGGTGTCAGGTGGACAGGTGGACAGGTGGACATGTGGACAGGTGATCAGGTGGACAGGTGATCAGGTGGACAGGTGGACAGGTGGACATGTGGACAGGTGATCAGGTGGACAGGTGGACATGTGGACAGGTGGTCAGTGATCAGGTGGACATGTGGACAGGTGGACAGGTGATCAGGTGGACAGGTGGTCAGGTGATCAGGTGGACAGGTGATCAGGTGGACAGGTGGACAGGTGATCAGGTGGACAGGTGATCAGGTGGACTGTGGACAGGTGATCAGGTGGACATGTGGACAGGTGATCAGGTGGACAGGTGGTCAGGTGGACAGGTGGACAGGTGATCAGGTGGACATGTGGACAGGTGATCAGGTGGACAGGTGGTCAGGTGGACAGGTGGACAGGTGAGTAGGTGATCAGGTGGTCAGGTGATCAGGTGGTCAGGTGGACAGGTGAGTAGGTGATCAGGTGATCAGGTGGTCAGGTGGTTAGGTGGACAGGTGGACAGGTGATCAGGTGACATGTGGACAGGTGATCAGGTGGACAGGTGAGTAGGTGATCAGGTGGTCAGGTGATCAGGTGGTCAGGTGGACAGGTGAGTAGGTGATCAGGTGGTCAGGTGGTCAGGTGGACAGGTGGACAGGTGATCAGGTGGACATGTGGACAGGTGATCAGGTGGACATGTGGACAGGTGATCAGGTGGACAGGTGGTCAGGTGGACAGGTGATCAGGTGGACATGTGGACAGGTGATCAGGTGGACAGGTGGTCAGGTGGACAGGTGGACAGGTGAGTAGGTGATCAGGTGGTCAGGTGATCAGGTGGTCAGGTGGACAGGTGAGTAGGTGATCAGGTGATCAGGTGGTCAGGTGGTTAGGTGGACAGGTGGACAGGTGATCAGGTGGACATGTGGACAGGTGATCAGGTGGACATGTGGACAGGTGATCAGGTGGACAGGTGGTCAGGTGGACAGGTGGACAGGTGATCAGGTGGACATGTGGACAGGTGATCAGGTGGACAGGTGATCAGGTGGACAGGTGGACATGTGGACAGGTGATCAGGTGGACAGGTGGACATGTGGACAGGTGGTCAGGTGGACATGTGGACATGTGGACAGGTGGACAGGTGATCAGGTGGACAGGTGGTCAGGTGATCAGGTGGACAGGTGGACAGGTGATCAGGTGGACAGGTGATCAGGTGGACAGGTGGACAGGTGATCAGGTGGACAGGTGATCAGGTGGACAGTGAGTAGGTGATCAGGTGGTCAGGTGGACAGGTGGTCAGGTGGTCAGGTGGACAGGTGATCAGGTGGACATGTGGACAGGTGATCAGGTGGACATGTGGACAGGTGATCAGGTGGACAGGTGGTCAGGTGGACAGGTGGACAGGTGATCAGGTGGACATGTGGACAGGTGGACAGGTGGTGAAAGCATCACGAAAGGAGTTAAATTAAATCCTCTGGAGGTTTTTATTTGAATAATTAACATCTCAATCATAAGAGATATAATATAATAATAAGAAGATTAGTAATACATATTTTAGAGGACTTAATATAATTCACGATGTATATGAATACGTTATTATGATTAATATGAATACGTTATAATATGATTAATATCAATGAGTTATATTATGAAGCTAAATTAATGAGTAAGTTATATTATTATTCATTACTCGGATTATGATCACAGCTGTAATTTACGACGGTCCGTGAAGGTAGCACCGGTCATCGCACAGACTCTGCGCATGCGCATTCAGTCAGCAACAGATTCAAGCCATGGATGTATATAAAGCCCAATCCCAAACCGCCCCCTACACCCTACCCCTCCGTTTGCGCGTTCACGCGGAGGGTCCGCCATATTGAGGGCTGTTCCAAAGCAACGAGTGTGGGGGGGGGAGTGGAGGGGAGTGTGGGGGGGGAGTGGAGGGGAGTGTGGGGGGGGGGAGGGAGGGGGGGGAGTGGGGGGGGAGTGGAGGGGGAGTGGGATATCAAGCCCTCAAACAGCGAGTCTGCAGAGGTGCTAGGCTTGTTTGAGACGAGCGAGACCTGCGCAGTTGCGATCAACGTCTTGCTCGTGCGTTGCATGATGGGTAGTCATTTTGTCCGACTTGCTCTGGAGGCCCGCCCACATGAGACTTTGAATTCTCTCGGGACAAAGACGCCCGCAGCCTTGAGAGCGAGGCGAGGCGAGTTGGCGCAGTTGCTCTCCACGAGCTGCGGAAGCGAAATGCTTGATGGGAAACGGCTCGCTGGAATCTCAGCTGAGCGCTCATTGGTGGGGTTTACCACGTGCTGCTGATGAAGCTCTCCCATTGGCTGGCAACAGTTTGTTGTTGTTTTGTGTCAGTTTTACGTCGCCACATCCATTCCCATTTTTCATCATTGTTCCACAATGTTTATCATCATGAAAATAATATCTATATATTTTATACTATACTGCTTACCGTTTCATACTTTATATATCTTAGCATATTAATACACACTGTTCATACTGCTCTCAGGCTGATATCTAGTGTATTACACACTGTTCATACTGCTCTCAGGCTGATATATGTGTATTAATACACACTGTTCATACTGCTCACCAGGCTGATATCTAGTGTATTAATACACACTGTTCATACTGCTCTCAGGCTGATATCTAGTGTATTAATAACACTGTTCATAACTGCTCTCAGGCTGATATCTAGTGTATTAATACACACTGTTCATACTGCTCTCAGGCTGATATCTAGTGTATTAATACACACTGTTCATACTGCTCTCCAGGCTGATATCTAGTGTATTAATACACACTGTTCATACTGCTCTCAGGCTGATATCTAGTGTATTAATACACACTGTTCATACTGCTCTCAGGCTGATATATAGTGTATTAATACACACTGTTCATACTGCTCACAGGCTGATATCTAGTGTATTAATACACACTGTTCATACTGCTCTCAGGCTGATATATAGTGTATTAATACACACTGTTCATACTGCTCACAGGCTGATATCTAGTGTATTAATACACACTGTTCATACTGCTCTCAGGCTGATATCTAGTGTATTAATACACACTGTTCATACTGCTCACAGGCTGATATAGTGTATTAATACACTGTTCATACTGCTCACAGGCTGATATCTAGTGTATTAAACACACTGTTCATACTGCTCTCAGGCTGATATCTAGTGTATTAATACACACTGTTCAACTGCTCTCAGGCTGATATCTAGTGTATTAATACACACTGTTCATCTGCTCTCAGGCTGATATCTAGTGTATTAATACACACTGTTCATACTGCTCTCAGGCTGATATCTAGTGTATTAATACACACTGTTCATACTGCCTCACAGGCTGATATCTAGTGTATTAATACACACTGTTCATACTGCTCTCAGGCTGATATCTAGTGTATTAATACACACTGTTCATACTGCTCTCAGGCTGATATCTAGTGTATTAATACACACTGTTTCATACTGCTCACAGGCTGATATCTAGTGTATTAATACACACTGTTCATACTGCTCACAGGCTGATATCTAGTGTATTAATACACACTGTTCATACTGCTCTCAGGCTGATATCTAGTGTATTAATACACACTGTTCATACTGCTCTCAGGCTGATATCTAGTGTATTAATACACACTGTTCATACTGCTCTCAGGCTGATTATCTAGTGTATTAATACACACTGTTCGTTACTGCTCTCAGGCTGATATCTAGTGTATTAATAAACACTGTTCGTACTGCTCTCAGGCTGATATCTAGTGTATTAATACCACACTGTTCGTACTGCTCTCAGGCTGATATCTAGTGTATTAATACACAGTGTTCGTACTGCTCTCAGGCTGATATCTAGTGTATAATACACACTGTTCATACTGCTCTCAGGCTGATATCTATTTTTACAACTTGAGGAACGAATGTTTTTAATAAGGGCTATACAAGTGTTCATACTGGGTGGTTTATTTAGTTTAAAAAAAAAGTATCCAACGAGTTACAGACCACTCTTTCCAATGTAAGTCAATGGGGAAGTGCTTCCGGGCCCAGGAAAGGAAGTGCAGAGTACCCGCCGTTTGGCCACAACGAATATTCTCATCAGACTCCGGCGCACTTCCTGGGGGCTTGATTCAAGCGGGGAGTTTATTCGGTTTACCGTAAAGTATTAGAAATAAACCGTTAAATACGACCGTTTTTTAGGGTCTTTATATGAACAGTCTGAGGGTCTGACACGGGACAGGTCCGGTGAGTCTCGGGAGCGCCGCGTTAGTCCTGAGAGAGTGTTAGCTGTTGTCACAGTAAGTTAGCTGCTAGCTGCTAGCACAAACACTGCGGCCAGGGGCTCGCTGTTACCTGGGCCGGTACCTCCAGCTCACTGGGCCGGTACCTCCAGCTCCACCTGGGCCGAGCCGGGGCTCACTGTTACCTGTGCGGTACACCTCCAGCTCCACCTGGGCCGAGCAGCGCTCAGGTGAGGTCAGTTCTTACTCTCTGTCTCTGTCCACCTGCTGGTGCGTCCCAACACAGCTAACCAGGTGCTAGCCAGGTGCTAACTAGCTCCTAACCAGGTGCTAACCAGGTGCTAGCCAGGTGCTAACTAGCTCCTAACCAGGTGCTAACCAGGTGCTAACTAGCTCCTAACCAGGTGCTAACCAGGTGCTAGCCAGGTGCTAGCCAGGTGCTAACTAGCTGCTAACCAGGTGCTAACTAGCTCCTAACCAGGTGCTAACCAGGTGCTAACTAGCTCCTAACCAGGTGCTAACCAGGTGCTAACCAGGTGCTAGCCAGGTGCTAACCAGGTGCTAACCAGGTGCTAGCCAGGTGCTAGCCAGGTGCTAACTAGCTCCTAACCAGGTGCTAGCCAGGTGCTAACTAGCTCCTAACCAGGTGCTAACTAGCTCCTAACCAGGTGCTAACCAGGTGCTAACCAGGGGCTAACATTAGCTCCACTGGTTGTAGGGTTCGAGCTGATTATTACCGCACCACCGGGCCGCTGAACCTTTAGAGTTCGGGTCGCCACATGTTGGCTAACGTCAGGTTTATAGACGGGAGGTATAGTAGTTACAACAGGGTTGAATAACTTCCTGTTAGCATTGAGTCTAACGCACTCCCTGCGCCTCCTGCAGACTGAGGAGGGAAGAGGAGGAGGAGGAGGAGGAGGAGGATGTCGCTGGTGTCAGATCTGGAGGGTCTCTCTCTCTCTCTGGCGAACTGTCGCTGCCCCGTCTGTCTGGAGATCTTCATGGAGCCGGTGACCCTGCCCTGCTCACACCCTTCTGCAAGGTACCACACACACACACACACACACACACACACACCCTTCTGCAAGGTACCCACACACCCACACACACACACCTTCTGCAAGGTACCACACAACACACACACACACACACGGTACCATACACACAACCTTCTGCAAGGTACCACACACACACCCACACACACACACACACACACACACACACCACACACACACACACGGTACCATACACCACACCTTCTGCAAGGTACCACACACACACACACCTTCTGCAGGTACCACACACACACACACACACACACACGGTACCATACACACACACCTTCTGCAAGGTACCACACACACACACACACACACCTTCTGCAAGGTACCACACACCCCACACACGGTACCATACACACACACCTTCTGCAAGGTACCACACACACACACACACACACACACACACACCTTCTGCAAGGTACCACACACCACACACACACACACCCACACGGTACCACACACACACACCTTCTGCAAGGTACCACACACACACACCTTCTGAAGGTACCACACACACACACACACACACACCTCAGTGTCTCCCCGGATGGAGTCATAGCGGCGGTGCTAAGGCACGTGGGCCCAGCATAATGTGAGCGTGGAGCGCGTTGGTGTGTGCGCCCCGCCAATTCGTTTCTATGTGTCCGCACAAGAAAGGCTCTCGAGGCCGAGCGCCAGGGCCGGCTCCAGACTATTTGCTGCCCGAGGCGAGATTTGATAAATAAAGAATAAATGAAAAATCTCTTTAAGGCAAATACACTACAAAAACAGAAACTTATTGACATAGGTCATATACTTCAAAATAACTTCAAATGTATTCATTATTGTATGAACATGTTTGAATTGGAGGGTGGTCACCTCCTCTAGGGGGGTCCGGGGGTATGCCCCCCCGGGAAGATTTTTTTTTTTTTGAACATTTTAAAGTAAAAGCTTCAATCTGGTGCACTTTGAGCACACAGAGACTAGAGACCTGATCTAGGGGAACTCTAAAACACCCAGATGAAAAAGATCGGTTTACATTTTAATAATCCAATAAGTATGTGAGCATAGCCAATAACCCACAGCCAATAACAAATACATGGAGCCTATTTTATTTTTGTTGTTCATTCAGATCTTATTTGACCTAGTTAACTTATTTTACTTAATTTATTTATTTATGCATATTTTTTGTATCTCTCCAACTCTAAACGATATTTTTAGTTTACTGCCCTATAGTTTACATCGGAATGATTTCAAACCTGTTTTTATTTATCCTAATAATTATAAAGGAGAGCCTTGGAAATATGTGTTTACATAATTTGTGGTCAAAACGTTTGAGACCCTCTGAGATAACTTGGACTGAAGTGAACTATCTGAACCCTCAGAGTCCTTCACCTCACTGAGCCTCTCCGTCCCACAGGAGAGCTCTCCTCCAGCCTGGCTGTAGAAACATCTACTTCTTATATCCGTTAGCGCAGCTAGCACCAGATGCTAATAACAACAGCACCGGTGCTCCCTCTCCCTCGCTCGCTCTCTCGCTCGCTCTCTGGCTGTGAGCTGCGGGCGCCAGATAAGCCCACATCCCCAACTTTCATCACTTGCAGCGCGCATCGTACAGGGCGAATGAAACGTGTAGCCGGGTGAAAAGGGTGTTCCATTTACTTAATTATGAATGTTGTTACATCAAGGCCGAACATTTGGATGAGCGCCAACGGTCAAAAATGTTTTTTCCCTCCCAGAGCTGCCAGCGCATCACCCCCCAGATCTGGCGCCCGAGGCGACCGCCTGTTAATACCAAACACCGGCCCTGCCTCGTACATACAGCGGCAATGTCTCAACATTTAGCAAAAATTAACAATCTGGTGCCACTAAATGTTTTTAAAGCTCGGTTGGATGCTACTCAATCAGAAGCTGTTGGTACCACTATTTGTATATAGGGGAAACACTGCACCTTCTGCAAGGTACCACACACACGCACACACACCTTCTGAAGGTGCCACACACACACACACACCTTCTGAAGGTGCCGCGCGGCCTCATGTGAAGCTCATGTCTCGATGAGAAGAAGAAGAGCTGTGCAGCAGAGTCTCCGGACTCTGAGCGGAGATGCTGATGTTTAAAACTCAGTTAATGGAAGTCATCTTTATATCGCTTCAGTTTATAATCGCTACAGATCGAAAAGTTCAGATTCACTTTTCAATAAATGATTCAACAACAAACAAACAACAACATTATTACATTCAAAGAACTACTTGCAGCAGATGAAGTGCATTATTCAAGAGTTCACATCAACTTTGAAGAACAACACGGGAGACACGGATCCTCTCTCTCCCTCCCTCTCTAGCTCCCTCTCTCCCCCTCCCTCTCTCCCCTCCCTCCTCTCCTCCCTCCCTCTCCCTCTCTCTCTCTCCCTCTCCCTCCCTCTCTCTCTCTCCCTCCCTCCCTCTCTCCCCCTCCCTCTCTCTCCATCACTGTCTCTCTCTAGCTCTCTAAAACCACCAGACTCAGGGACAGCATCAGGACTAAAACCACCAGACTCAGGGACAGTTTCAGGACTAAAACCACCAGACTCAGAGACAGCATCAGGACTAAAACCACCAGACTCGGGGACAGTTTCAGGTCTAAAACCACCAGACTCAGAGACAGCATCAGGACTAAAACCACCAGACTCGGGGACAGTTTCAGGTCTAAAACCACCAGACTCAGAGACAGCATCAGGACTAAAACCACCAAACTCAGGGACAGTTTCAGGTCTAAAACCACCAGACTCAGAGACAGTTTCAGGACTAAAACCACCAGACTCAGAGACAGCTTCAGGTCTAAAACCACCAGACTCAGGGACAGTTTCAGGACTAAAACACCAGACTCAGAGACAGCTTCAGGACTAAAACCACCAGACTCAGGGACAGCTTCAGGACTAAACCACCAGACTCAGGTACAGCTTCAGGTCTAAAACCACCAGACCCAGGGACAGTTTCAGGACTAAAACCACCAGACTCGGAGACAGTTTCAGGTCTAAAACCACCAGACTCGGAGACAGTTTCAGGTCTAAAACCACCAGACTCGGAGACAGTTTCAGGACTAAAACCACCAGACTCAGGGACAGTTTCAGGACTAAAACCACCAGACTCAAGACAGTTTCAGGTCTAAAACCATCAGACTCAGGGACAGCATCAGGACTAAAACCACCAGACTCAGGGACAGTATCAGGACTAAAACCACCAGACTCAGGGACAGCATCAGGACTAAAACCACCAGACTCAGGGACAGTTTCAGGTCTAAAACCACCAGACTCAGGGACAGCATCAGGACTAAAACCACCAGACTCAGGGACAGTTTCAGGTCTTAAACCACCAGACTCAGGGACAGTTTCAGGACTAAAACCACCAGACTCAGGAACAGCATCAGGACTAAAACCACCAGACTCGGGAACAGTTTCAGGTCTAAAACCACCAGACTCAGGGACAGCATCAGGTCTAAAACCACCAGACTCAGGAACAGCATCAGGACTAAAACCACCAGACTCGGGAACAGTTTCAGGTCTAAAACCACCAGACTCAGAGACAGTTTCAGGACTAAAACCACCAGACTCAGGGACAGCAGCAGGACTAAAACCACCAGACTCAGGGACAGCATCAGGACTAAAACCACCAGACTCAGGGACAGCATCAGGACTAAAAACACCAGACTCAAAGACAGTTTCAGGACTAAAAACACCAGACCCAGGAACAGTTTCAGGTCTAAAACCACCAGACTCAGAGACAGTTTCAGGACTAAAACCACCAGACTCAGGGACAGCTTCAGGTCTAAAACCACCAGACTCAGAGACAGTTTCAGGACTAAAACCACCAGACTCAGGGACAGCAGCAGGACTAAAACCACCAGACTCAGGGACAGCATCAGGACTAAAACCACCAGACTCAGGGACAGCATCAGGACTAAAAACACCAGACTCAAAGACAGTTTCAGGACTAAAAACACCAGACCCAGGAACAGTTTCAGGTCTAAAACCACCAGACTCAGAGACAGTTTCAGGACTAAAACCACCAGACTCAGGGACAGTTTCAGGTCTAAAACCACCAGACTCAGGGACAGCATCAGGACTAAAAACACCAGACTCAGACAGTTTCAGGACTAAAAACACCAGACTCAGGTACAGTTTCAGGACTAAAACCACCAGACTCAGGGACAGCTTCAGGTCTAAAACCACCAGACTCAGAGACAGCATCAGGACTAAAACCACCAGACTCGGAGACAGTTTCAGGACTAAAACCACCAGACTCAGGGACAGCTTCAGGTCTAAAACCACCAGACTCAAAGACAGTTTCAGGACTAAAACCACCAGACTCGGGGACAGTTTCAGGACTAAAACCACCAGACTCAGGGACAGTTTCAGGACTAAAACCACCAGACTCGGGGACAGTTTCAGGACTAAAACCACCAGACTCGGGAACAGTTTCAGGACTAAAACCACCAGACTCAGGGACAGCTTCAGGTCTAAAACCACCAGACTCAGGGACAGTTTCAGGTCTAAAACCACCAGACTCAGAGACAGTTTCAGGACTAAAACTACCAGACTCAGGGACAGTTTCAGGACTAAAACCACCAGACCCAGGGACAGTTTCAGGACTAAAACCACCAGACTCAGAGACAGTTTCAGGTCTAAAACCACCAGACTCAGACAGTTTCAGGACTAAAACTACCAGACTCAGGGACAGCATCAGGACTAAAACCACCAGACCCAGGGACAGTTTCAGGACTAAAACCACCAGACTCAGAGACAGTTTCAGGTCTAAAACCACCAGACTCAGAGACAGTTTCAGGACTAAAACTACCAGACTCAGGGACAGCATCAGGACTAAAACCACCAGACCCAGGGACAGTTTCAGGACTAAAACCACCAGACTCAGGGACAGCTTCAGGACTAAAACCACCAGACTCGGAGACAGTTTCAGGACTAAAACCACCAGACTCAGGGACAGTTTCAGGTCTAAAACCACCAGACTCAGGGACAGCATCAGGACTAAAACCACCAGACTCAGGGACAGCATCAGGACTAAAAACACCAGACTCAGAGACAGTTTCAGGACTAAAAACACCACACTCAGGGACAGTTTCAGGACTAAAACCACCAGACTCAGGGACAGCATCAGGACTAAAAACACCAGACTCAGAGACAGTTTCAGGACTAAAACCACCAGACTCAGAGACAGTTTCAGGACTAAAACCACCAGACTCAGGGACAGCATCAGGACTAAAAACACCAGACTCAGAGACAGTTTCAGGACTAAAACCACCAGACTCAGAGACAGTTTCAGGTCTCAAACCATTATTGTCATACGTACATAACTACACTGTAGCTATGTAGGTGCTTCCTGTATAATAATAATAAAGGGACTTCCTGTCTTCAGGTGTGCTTCCTGTATAATAATAAAGGCACTTCCTGTCTTCAGGTGTGCTTCCTGTATAATATAAGGCACTCCGTCTCAGTAATAATAATAAAGGGACTTCCTGTCTTCAGGTGTGCTTCCTGGAGTCCGTGGATAAGGCCACGCTCTGCTGTCCTCTCTGCAGGAAGAGAGTCTCCTCGTGGGCGCGGCTGCACGGCAGGAAGAACTCCATGGTGGATCAGAAGCTGTGGAGCAGGATCCAGAGCAGCTTCCCCCTTCAGTGTGAGAGGCGAATCAGAGGAGAGGAGGAGGAGCCGCGAGGTACACACACACAGAGACAGACACCACACACACACACACACACACACAGAGACAGAGACACACAGAGACACACACACAGAGGTACACACACACACAGAGAACAGACACACACACACACACACACACACACAGAGACACACACACAGAGACACACAGAGACACACACACAGAGGTACACACACAGACACACACACACACACACACACACACAGAGAGACAGACACACACACACACACACACACACAGAGAGACAGACACACACACAGAGACACACAGAGAGACAGACACACACACACACACACACACACACACACACACACACACACACACACACACACACACCACACACACACACACACACACACACACACACACACACACACACACACACACACACACACACACACACACCACACACACACACACACACACACAACACACACACACACACACACACACACACACACACACACACACACACACACACACCACACACACACACACACACACACACACACACACACACACACAGAGACACACACACACACACCACACACACAGACAGACAGACACACACACACACACACAGAGCGAGAGAGACACACACACACTGTAGCACTGTTAGGATACAGCTGTACTTCTTATTTGTGTGTGTGTGTGTGTGTATAGACTCAGTGTTCTTTCCCAGAGTGTGTCTGCCTGGAGAGCTGAAGCAGGAGTACGAGGATCAGGTCTCCAGAGTAAGTTTACCACGTGTGGTTGAACACACACACATAGGGGTGGGCGATATTTGTTCATGTCGGTTATTATGGTTACTTAACAGAACAAGCACCTACAAGGTAACAGAAACTAAAAGGAGTAGCAGACCAAAATAGCATTTCAAGCTGGTTTTGTTTCTGAAATGAATCCCTGAACAATTCAACATTTTGATATGGCTTCAAGGCTCAGTATAAACATGAGCTTTCTGAGGTAGCACTCGCAGTGAACATCAATGAACATGAAAAGGAGGGTAAAACATAACTAAGTAAAACATAAAACATCAATGAGGAAAAGTCAGTGTCAGACATTTCAAATGTAAACTTTAGACTTGAAGTGCAATAAAAGACTTGAGCATAACTGAAGGGGAAAGTTTATTTTTTTATAGTTTTCTTTTCAAATATTTTTTTTTATCACGATAGATACGATATCTCTAAAAAAGCATATCGTCACGACGATATATATCGTCATATTGCCCACCCCTACACACACACACACAATTACCTTCACTGTTCAACATTTCACATGTTGACGTGTTGTATGTTTCAGCTGACGGAGGAGAGGCTGTTGTTGACGTGTTGTATGTTTCATCTGACTGAGGAGAAGCTGTTGTTGACGTGTTGTATGTTTCATCTGACTGAGGAGAAGCTGTTGTTGACGTGTTGTATGTTTCATCTGATGGAGGAGAGGCTGTTGTTGACGTGTTGTATGTTTCAGCTGACGGAGGAGAGGCTGTTGTTGACGTGTTGTATGTTTCATCTGACTGAGGAGAAGCTGTTGTTGACGTGTTGTATGTTTCAGCTGACGGAGGAGAGGCTGTTGTTGACGTGTTGTATGTTTCAGCTGACGGAGGAGAAGCTGTTGTTGACGTGTTGTATGTTTCAGCTGACGGAGGAGAGGCTGTTGTTGACGTGTTGTATGTTTCAGCTGACGGAGGAGAGAGGCTGTTGTTGACGTGTTGTATGTTTCAGCTGACGGAGGAGAGGCTGTTGTTGACGTGTTGTATGTTTCAGCTGACGGAGGAGAGGCTGTTGTTGACGTGTTGTATGTTTCAGCTGACGGAGGAGAGGCTGTTGTTGACGTGTTGTATGTTTCAGCTGACGGAGGAGAGGCTGTTGCTAAAGGAGGAGGAGAGCAGGCAGAGTGAGGAGTTGATCAAGCGTCTCCTGCAGGAGGAACAGCTGGAGCTGCAGGAGGAGAGGAAGAGGAGGGAGGAAGACGACGGGAGGCTGGCTCTGCTGCTCAGCTCTCAGCTGGTCTGTACTGCATCATACGTCACGTGTCATACGTCACGGTTTACAACAGTGTGTTTCATTTAATATGTTCTCCTGCAGAACGCTGCTCCTGCCGTCGTCGTCAGTGCAGCCAAGAAGAAGAAGAAGACGGAGGTCAGCGGGGGACAGATAGAGAGGTGAGCGAGGGGGGTCTGTCCCTGAGTCTGGTGGTTTTAGTCCTGAAACTGTCCCTGAGTCTGGTGGTTTTAGTCCTGAAACTGTTCTTGAGTCTGGTGGTTTTAGTCCTGAAACTGTCCCTGAGTCTGGTGGTTTTAGTCCTGAAACTGAGTCTGGAAGTTTTAGTCCTGAAACTGTCTCTGAGTCTGGTGGTTTTAGTCCTGAAACTGTCTCTGAGTCTGGTGGTTTTAGTCCTGAAACTGTTCCTGAGTCTGGTCGTTTTAGTCCTGAAACTGAGTCTGGAAGTTTTAGTCCTGAAACTGTCTCTGAGTCTGGTGGTTTTAGTCCTGAAACTGTCCCTGAGTCTGGTGGTTTTAGTCCTGAAACTGTCCCTGAGTCTGGTGGTTTTAGTCCTGAAGCTGTCCCTGAGTCTGGTGGTTTTAGTCCTGAAACTGTCTCTGAGTCTGGTGGTTTTAGTCCTGAAACTGTTCCTGAGTCTGGTGGTTTTAGTCCTGAAACTGTTGCTGAGTCTGGTGGTTTTAGACCTGAAGCTGTCCCTGAGTCTGGTGGTTTTAGACCTGAAACTGACCCTGAGTCTGGTGGTTTTAGTCCTCAAACTGTCCCTGGGTCTGGTGGTTTTAGTCCTGAAACTGTCCCTGAGTCTGGTGGTTTTAGACCTGAAACTGACCCTGAGTCTGGTGGTTTTAGTCCTGAAACTGTTCCTGAGTCTGGTGGTTTTAGTCCTGAAACTGTTCCTGAGTCTGGTGGTTTTAGTCCTGAAACTGTCTCTGAGTCTGGTGGGTTTAGTCCTGAAACTGTCCCTGGGTCTGGTAGTTTTAGTCCTGAAACTGTCCCTGAGTCTGGTGGTTTTAGTCCTGAAACTGTCTCTTGAGTCTGGTGGTTTTAGTCCTGAAACTGTCCCTGAATCTGGTGGTTTTAGTCGTGAAACTGTCTCTGAGTCTGGTGGTTTTAGACCTGAAACTGTCCCTGAGTCTGGTGGTTTTAGTCCTGAAACTGTCCCTGAGTCTGGTGGTTTTAGTCCTGAAACTGTCCCTGAGTCTGGTAGTTTTAGATCTGATGCTGTCCCTGAGTCTGGTGGTTTTAGACCTTAAACTGTCCCTGAATCTGGTAGTTTTAGACCTGAAACTGTCCCTGGGTCTGGTAGTTTGAGACCTGAAACTGTCCCTGGGTCTGGAGGTTTTAGTCCTGAAACTGTCCCTGAGTCTGGTGGCTTTAGTCCTGAAACTGTTCCTGGGTCTGGTGGTTTTAGTCCTGAAACTGTCCCTGAGTCTGGTGGTTTTAGACCTGAAACTGTTCCTGGGTCTGGTGGTTTTAGTCCTGAAACTGTCCCTGAGTCTGGTGGTTTTAGACCTGAAACTGTTCCTGAGTCTGGTGGTTTTAGTCCTGAAACTGTCCCTGAGTCTGGTGGTTTTAGACCTGAAACTGTTCCTGAGTCTGGTGGTTTTAGTCCTGAAACTGTCTCCGAGTCTGGTGGTTTTAGTCCTGGAACTGTCCCTGAGTCTGGTGGTTTTAGTCCTGAAACTGTTCCTGAGTCTGCTGGTTTTTAGTCCTGAAACTGTCTCTGAGTCTGGTAGTTTTAGACCTGAAACTGTCCCTGAGTCTGGTTGTTTTTAGTCCTCAAACTGTCCCCGAGTCTGGTGGTTTTAGTCCTGAAACTGTCCCTCTGAGTCTAGTGGTTTTAGTCCTCAAAACTGTCCCTGGGTCTGGTGGTTTTAGTCCTGAAAACTGTTCCTGGTCTGGTGGTTTTAGTCCTGAAACTGTTCTGAGTCTGGTGGTTTTAGTCCTGAAAACTGTCTCTGAGTCTAGTGGTTTTAGTCCTCAACTGTCCCTGGGTCTGGTGGTTTAGTCCTGAACTGTTCCTTAGTCTGGTGGTTTTAGTCCTGAACTGTTCTGATTCTGGTGGTTTTAGTCTGAAACTGTCCTTGAGTCTGGTGGTTTTAGTCCTGAAACTGTTCCTGAGTCTGGTGGTTTTAGTCCTGAAACTGTCTCTGAGTCTGGTAGTTTTAGACCTGAAAACTGTCCCTGAGTCTGGTGGTTTTAGTCCTGAAATTGTCCCTGGTCTGGTGGTTTTAGTCCTGAAACTGTCCCTGGGTCTGGTGGTTTTAGACCTGAAACCTGTCTCTTGAGTCGGCGGTTTTAGACCTGAAACTGTCCCTGGGTCTGGTGGTTTTAGTCCTGAAATTGTCCCTGGGTCTGGTGGTTTTAGTCCTGAAACTGTCCCTGGGTCTGGTGGTTTTAGTCCTGAAACTGTCTCTTGAGTCTGGCGGTTTTAGACCTGAAACTGTCCCTGGGTCTGGTGGTTTTAGTCCTGAAACTGTCCCTGGGTCTGGTGGTTTTAGTCCTGAAACTGTCCCTGGGTCTGGTGGTTTTAGTCCTGAAACTGTCTCTGAGTCTGGTGGTTTTAGACCTGAAACTGTCCCTGGGTCTGATGGTTTTAGTCCTGAAACTGTCTCTTGAGTCTGGTGGTTTTAGTCCTGAAACTGTCTCTTGAGTCTGGTGGTTTTAGTCCTGAAACTGTCCCTGGGTCTGGTGGTTTTAGTCCTGAAATTGTCCCTGGGTCTGGTGGTTTTAGTCCTGAAACTGTCCCTGGGTCTGGTGGTTTTAGACCTGAAACTGTCTCTTGAGTCTGGCGGTTTTAGACCTGAAACTGTCCCTGGGTCTGGTGGTTTTAGTCCTGAAACTGTCTCTTGGGTCTGGTGGTTTTAGTCCTGAAACTGTCCCTGGGTCTGGTGGTTTTAGTCCTGAAACTGTCCCTGGGTCTGGTGGTTTTAGTCCTGAAACTGTCTCTGAGTCTGGTGGTTTTAGACCTGAAACTGTCCCTGGGTCTGGTGGTTTTAGTCCTGAAACTGTCTCTTGAGTCTGGTGGTTTTAGTCCTGAAATGGTCCCTGGGTCTGGTGGTTTTAGTCCTGAAACTGTCCCTGGGTCTGGTGGTTTTAGTCCTGAAACTGTCTCTGAGTCTGGTGGTTTTAGTCCTGAAACTGTCCCTGGGTCTGGTGGTTTTAGTCCTGAAACTGTCCCTGGGTCTGGTGGTTTTAGTCCTGAAACTGTCCCTGGGTCTGGTGGTTTTAGTCCTGAAACTGTCTCTGAGTCTGGTGGTTTTAGACCTGAAACTGTCCCTGGGTCTGGTGGTTTTAGTCCTGAAACTGTCTCTTGAGTCTGGTGGTTTTAGTCCTGAAACGGTCCCTGAGTCTGGTGGTTTTAGTCCTGAAACTGTTCCTGAGTCTGGTGGTTTTAGTCCTGATGCTGTCCCTGAGTCTGGTGGTTTTAGTCCTGATGCTGTCCCTGAATCTGGTGGTTTTAGTCCTGAAACTGTTCCTGAGTCTGGTGGTTT
The DNA here is from genome assembly GCA_023974075.1 of Chaenocephalus aceratus. Taxonomy (NCBI): domain Eukaryota; kingdom Metazoa; phylum Chordata; class Actinopteri; order Perciformes; family Channichthyidae; genus Chaenocephalus; species Chaenocephalus aceratus. The sequence continues at coordinate 73,302 of JAMFTG010000463.1, read as the reverse complement.
TAGTCCTGATGCTGTCCCTGAATCTGGTGGTTTTAGTCCTGAAACTGTTCCTGAGGCAGCAGACAGAACAGATTGTTGCTTGGGCGATGGGGGTCTTTATAATCCTGAGGGCTTTCTTCCTTTGCCGCTGGGTGTAGAGGTCTTCCATAGATGGATTGATGATGATGATGATGAAGATAGTGATGAAGATGATGTTGTATCTGTTTCAGGTTCTTGTGTCATCTCCCTGCTCACAGCAGCTCATCAGAGGGCTGCTTCATGTCCAACAAGGTAAACCTGTCCAAGGGTAGACATTAAGGGTAACATTGTATTATCGCTGGCCCCCCCACTGTAACCTCTGGCCCCCCCCACTGTAACCTCTGGCCCCCCCACTGTAACCTCTGGCCCCCCCACTGTAACCTCTGGCCCCCCCACTGTAACCTCTGGCCCCCCCACTGTAACCTCTGGCCCCCCCACTGTAACCTCTGGCCCCCCCACTGTAACCTCTGGCCCCCCCACTGTAACCTCTGGCCCCCCCACTGTAACCTCCGGCCCCCCCACTGTAACCTCCGGCCCCCCCCACTGTAACCTCCGGCCCCCCCACTGTAACCTCTGGCCCCCCCACTTTAGAGATGCAACCGCGCCAAGTCTTTAGAGATGCGACTGCGCCGAGTCTTTAGAGATGCGACTGCGCCGAGTCTTTAGGGATGTGACTGCGCCAAGTCTTTAGAGATGTGACTGCGCCAAGTCTTTAGAGATGTGACTGCGCCAAGTCTTTAGAGATGTGACTGCGCCGAGTCTTTAGAGATGTGACTGCGCCGAGTCTTTAGAGATGCGACCGCGCCGAGTCTTTAGAGATGCGACTGCGCCGAGTCTTTAGAGATGTGACTGCGCCAAGTCTTTAGAGATGCGACTGCGCCAAGTCTTTAGAGATGTGACTGCGCCAAGTCTTTAGAGATGCGACTGCGCCAAGTCTTTAACGATGTGACCGTGTCGGGTCTTTAGAGATGCGACTGCGCCAAGTCTTTAGAGATGCGACTGCGCCAAGTCTTTAACGATGTGACCGTGTCGGGTCTTTAGAGATGCGACTGCGCCAAGTCTTTAGAGATGCGACTGCGCCAAGTCTTTAACGATGTGACCGTGCCAAGGCTTTAGAGATGTGACTGCGCCAAGTCTTTAGAGATGTGACTGCGCAGTCTTTAGAGATGTGACTGCGCCAAGTCTTTAGAGATGTGACCGCGCAGTCTTTAGAGATGTGACCGCGCCAAGTCTTTAGAGATGTGACTGCGCAGTCTTTAGAGATGTGACCGCGCCAAGTCTTTAGAGTTGTGACCGCGCAGTCTTTAGAGATGTGACTGCGCCAAGTCTTTAGAGATGTGACCGCGCCAAGTCTTTAGAGATGTGACCGCGCCAAGTCTTTAGAGATGCGACCGCGCCAAGTCTTTAGAGATGTGACCGCGCCAAGTCTTTAGAGATGTGACCGCGCCAAGTCTTTAGAGATGCGACCGCGCCAAGTCTTTAGAGATGTGACCGCGCCAAGTCTTTAGAGATGTGACCGCGCCAAGTCTTTAGAGATGTGACCGCGCAGTCTTTAGAGATGTGACCGCGCAGTCTTTAGAGATGTGACCGCGCCAAGTCTTTAGAGATGTGACCGCGCAGTCTTTAGAGATGTGACTGCGCAGTCTTTAGAGATGTGACTGCGCAGTCTTTAGAGATGTGACCGCGCCAAGTCTTTAGAGATGTGACCGCGCAGTCTTTAGAGATGTGACTGCGCCAAGTCTTTAGAGATGTGACCGCGCCAAGTCTTTAGAGATGTGACCGCGCCAAGTCTTTAGAGATGTGACCGCGCCAAGTCTTTAGAGATGCGACTGCGCAGTCTTTAGAGATGTGACCGCGGCGGGTCTTTAGAGATGTGACCGTGTCGGGTCTTTAGAGATGCGACCGCGTTGCGTCTTTAACGATGCTACCACATCGTAACTTTAGAGATGCGACGACATCACTGAATTCTAATGAACGTGTTCTCCTTGTCTTCTCCTGCAGGAGAACATCCTCCTCCGCGATGCGGCGTTACAGGAGGAGCGTTTGGAGGGTTTCCTCTGCCCCTCAGAGGAGGAGCAGCGCGAGAGTCGCTTCCACGCAGACGCTGGACCTTCATCGTCCAAGAGGAAGATCTCTGAGAGGTCGGAGGACGAGAATCTGACGGCCCCAAAGAGAGGCTGTCCCTCCCCCTTCTCCCCCACTGTGGACCTCACCGGGTGGGAGAGCAGACAGCGGCAGGAGGAGGACGACCGGAGGCTGGCTCTGGTGCTGCAGAAGGAGCTGGACCAGGAGGAGAGGCAGAGAGCCAGTGACCGACGCAAAGGGTCCGCAGACCCCTACCTGCTGCGGCAGAACAGGGGCAGCCCCAAGACCTCCAGCCCAAGACCTCCACCAAGACGTCCAGCACCAAGACCTCCAGCACCAAGACGTCCAGCACCAAAACTTCCAGCACCAAGACATCCAGCAGGGGCAGCACCAAGACCTCCAGCTGCTCTGAGACCTCCAGCAGGGGCAGCCCTGAGACCTCCAGCAGGGGCAGCACTGAGACCTCCAGCTGCTTTGAGACCTCCAGCAGGGGCAGCCCTGAGACCTCCAGCAGGGGCAGCACTGAGACCTCCAGCAGCGCCGAGACCCCCAGCTCAAAGACCTCCTCCTCCAGGCGCAGTAAGCAGGCCACCCTGATGGAGATGTTCAGCCTGAGCAGCTGAAGGGGGTCCTCAGAGACCTCCTCCCCTGGAGCTAAGACATGTAGTTTTGAAGTTTTGGACTTTTTAAAAATCTGTTTTAAATCAAGTTTTTTGCACTGCGGTACTCTCATCAGGAGAGTAGACCTGGTCCCTCTGAAACCTGCAGACTTTCTCTGCTTATATTCAGGTGGAAATCTATGGACATTAAACACCTGGACTCTGAGGACCTGTGTGGACTTTTAAGATGTTCTCTGACATGTACAAAGACCAATGTAGAGCATGCAGACTGATGAGCGAATAAATAAGTCTCCTGTGTGGTTCAGACCTGTTCTTCTCGTTTGGGTAACTTGTGCTTTTGTTCTGTTCGTAGCACTTCTGAACACGTGGCGTGTGAGGTCGCTCATTCTTTTGATCTGTTCGTAGCACTTCTGAACACGTGGCGTGTGAGGTCGCTCATTCTTTTGTTCTGTTCGTAGCACTTCTGAACACGTGGCGTGTGAGGGCACTCATTCTTTTAGGATTCCTATGATGTTTGTTTTTAACAATATTTGTATTGAAGTTTTCAATAGCGAACATTACACATACATACAATAACGAACATTACATACAATAGCGAACATTACATACAATAACGAACATTACATACAATAGCGAACATTACACCACATGGTCGGTCTCGGTGGCAGATACCGTATGAAACCAAATGAAAGGCATGTAAATAAACAGGTCAGTATACAGAACAACAATCTGAAAGAGTACGACGTGGGCGACGACACGGGAGCATCGTACTCCCGTTGCCTCTTCCCCGCCCGCTCTTCGGTGTTATTCACCAGAAAGCGTTCCTTTAGTAATGCGTTAGTTTTTCTAAAGCGACATGCTGACGGATCCTAACTATATGTATCCATACTAGGTTTGTTCACATGTTTCCATTCTATAGCTATTGCCCTCTTGGCTTGTAACGACACACGTCTTTCAGCGCACGCTCACTCTTCTTAGAAGTCTTTTGGACAAATACCCAGAATGCACAACTTTGGCTGACGAGGGATTTTCAGCTTTATCTGGTTCATCGTGTTCAGAGCCTGCTTCCAACAACGATGGACCACATTCCATTCCCACAGTCAGTGAGCGCGTGATCCTTTAGCATCGGTGCATTAAAGCAGGTGTCCGGGGTATTGGGATTCAAGTGATGCGTTATGTGTTCTTAAAATCCAAGAACATATATGTGTTGATTGTTTGTGTTTGAGCCTTCAGGCACTCTTCAGACCACTCCTTTCCAGAGACTTCCTCTTGTAAATCAAGCCTCCAGCTTTTTAGTTTATCTTCTGGGCCCAGGAGTTCAAAACTTTTAATCTCAATCCGATCAGATTTTGAAATCCCATGTGTTGTGATCCAGACGAGTCGGCCAGATGTTGTCCCTGGAGTTCAAAGCAATTCAGGATCAGCCTGATCCAGATCGAGTTTTCAGGATGACTAGATCCTGAATATCAGAGCTTTAATCCGACCGAGCGCCATCTAGTGGACATGCAGAATACTACAAGGAGCACAAGAGCCCACATTGCAGACTTCTATTGTCCGCACTTGCTTCTGAAAGGCGAGGACAGATGGACTTTTGTTTTGTTGAAGATATTTTTTTATTTCATCTAAATTACATTTTGTGATTGACAATCTTTGTTGTCATACTTTTATGAGCGTAAACATTTGTCATCAACATTTGGTTGAAAACAAAATGGCCCCACAAACGTGAGCGAAAATGGAAAAATCAAATGTATTTCCCATGAAGGCTAAACACGGTGTGTTATTTCAGTTAACACACTTTGCCATCTAATTTCAATTGAAACATGTTTTAAATAAATGGTGCATGTTGCTCTGTGATCCACTGGAGACCCCCCTCTGGTGGGATCAGGGTCATCCAGTGTGTTGGGATCTAACTGATCCCAACCCTGTGCTGTCGCTCTGAAGATCTGATCCAGATGAAAGCTTGGACTGGATTTCCTGACCGGATATCAAAGTGATGCTAATCCTGTTTGGTTTTGAACTCCCCAAAATCCAGATCTGATCTGATCAGATAGGGAGTACACGTGTTGAACTCCTGGGCCCTGGAGATCCAGCTGACGTGTCCACAAAGCTTTGATCGAGCGGCGACAGCTGGCCTCCACCAGCCAGTGTCTAACTGTAATGTCTTCCAGCATTGAGAGGCGGCTGAGTAAGGGAGCGGTTTTGAGATGGAGAGATAACACGTCTTATTTGTAAAAACTTAAAGAAGTGCTTCGAAGGAATATCATACTTTTCTGGTAAAGGACATTAATTTTCCATCATTGTACGAATCGGTAATCCTGCTTCATCCCTTGTTCGCCCAAGTCTTAAGACCAGCATCTTCTCTACCAGGTGTAAATGGACTATTGCCCCATACGGGGGTGACACCTGACAGGGGGGGTGTCCCCTATATGTCTTTGGACCTCATGCCAGATGTGCATGGTATTTCTTAGAAAGGCGTCTTTGGCTCAGAAGAATAAAGATAGCTACTAAGCGATAACCCCTGAGCTGAGCATGCTTCAATCTTGACCCGCGCTGGAGCTTCCTCTGGGGAGAAGTAGCTCATGGCTGCTCTCAGTTGTGCTGCCCAATAGGACCAGCCGTTTCAGACCCCTCTGTCATAAGGCAAGTACAGTAGGGTCAAACTATTATTCCAGATAAAGTGGGTAAATATTTTCTTAAGTTTTTGAAGAAAGGACTCGGGTGGGGGTAAGGGGATTGATTGAAACAAATGGAGACATTTGGGTAATGTATTGATTTTTAAGATGTTAACACGACGGATTGAGGAGATTGGCATTCAGGCCCTCTGTTCAGCGATGCTACCACAGAGTCTCCAGCAGGGCTACAGCTGGAACCAGAGCGTTCATCTCAGCTGTTTCCTAAGTAGGTGAATCCTTCCCTGTGAGCTGAACAGGGACTTTGTATTCTCGGCTGCTGCCTCTCTTGTTCATTTAGAGCAGGGGTCTCCAACCTTTCGCCACCTGAGAGCTACTTGCATCGCATCGCTTACATGTATTCACAGAGCACTCATCAGTTGAATTAAGCTACTTTTGTGTGAAATCAAAACCTAAAGCTTATCTAGAATCTTAACTTCACATCAAGGTCCAAGAAAACAACAATTTCTCACATATTAATATGGACAACATAATAAATACATCGCCTTAATCCCCACCTTGCAAGCATCTTATGGCACGTGTGTAAAATAAGTGCATTCACTCTTTGTTACAGTGAGAGGACTGGCGCTGCATGGAGCCACCAGAGAGGGGTCTGCTGGACCCACTCAGGTTCACTCTAATGGAGTCATTTACATGTTCATCAGTCGGTCTTGTTCTGTTTTTAGATTTCATTCATGTCAGAAAAAGCTGCTTCACAAAGGCATGTAGAGCCACATAAAGCAGACAGGTTCAGTGCTGCTTGGTGATGTTCTTATAGTTTTCTGGGCGTACACAGGGCTCCAGACATGTTGTGAGTTTTGCTGAGACTTCAGCTGAACATGATTTGGAGATTTATAACCTCCATCTCCACAGACACTGAACAGTGCAGCCATCTTTTCTTCTTCTTCGTGTTGACATGAAATTATAAACCATAATTAATCAATTGTAGGTCTAGCCTCCCTATATCTCTGTGTGACATTTTTCCATCCTCAAAAACAAAAAACTAATGCTTCTGCAGTCTAGCTGCAGCTTCTAGCCACGGCCTTCTGTTAAAGAAGGACACTGAATGTCCTGAATGAGGCATCACACACATGACGTCTGAACACAGCAGACAGCAGGAGGATTTACAACAGCATTATAAAAACTAAAATAGTGCATGTGGGTGCACACTCACATCCTCTGTCTCACTGTTGCATGAATCCCATGAATGCATGAGATTAAGTTAGCTTCATCATCTCAATCAGTGATTAAGTGAATAATAAAGTTTATATCAGGTCGCTGTCAGCCTGTCACTCTTATTAGTAGTTATTTTTCAGGAGGGGGCGGGGCTTGGAGGAACGGAGAGGAGACGGTGATCGCGGAAGCTTTTTTCCTCCTGCCTTCACAAACTTTACACACGTAGGCTATGAATCGACTGAAAATAGCGAGAGGAGATTCATACTCTGCATCCAAGACTTGATTAAATCCACCAAAAACCTGACATGACGATAACGAGTGTTTTTCAAAAACTCAAATCCCTCCCTGTGTCTCTGAGCTGCAGCGACAGGGCCTGATTCAGAGCGGGTCATTCTGCCGGTGGTTCTGACTGGTGCTGCTCCGTGTGTGGTGTCGCTGTGCCGCTGTCACGTCTGTTCCTTGATCTCTGCGTCACGGACCAATTTTATATTCGTGTGACAGAAAGAATTCTAAAATAAAAACACTTTATTGTGTGGCCGAAAAATCAAGAAGCAGCGTTACTACGCTATAATCGATAATCGAGCGGCGAGCTACTGAAAAGCTGCCCGCGAGCTACCGGTAGCTCGCGATCGACGTGTTGGAGACCCCTGATTTAGATAAAGTATTGAGCATTTATGCATATTTATTTTGTAGCCTGAGAATTCCCCAAAGGTCGTAATTAGTTCTAACGGAGATGGGACTGAATACTCAAGATTTGATAAAAAAAGAACAACATCGTCCGCATGAAGTGATATTCGATGGTCCAAGTCACGAGATCCCAGATATAGATGGAGAGTCTCTGATAGCCATGGCAAACGGCTCCATGGCTAACACGAACAGCGATGGGGAGGGGGGGGGGGCAGCCTGTCGTGTAGATCTGTGCAATGAGAAGGATGGAGAAGTCATATTATTTGTCACCACTCCAGCTGTTGGGTTCTTATATATCGTCCTGATCCATTTGAGAAAGCCTTCGCCTCTTCCAAACCGCTCCAACACTCCAAACAAATACTTCCACTCAATCCGGTCGAAGGCCTTCTCTGCGTCTCAGGACAGCAGTGCCGCGTCAGGTGACCCTCTCTTCTCATAAAGGATATTTCTAACATGATGAGAAGCCTCCCCTGAATAAAACCATGTTGATCATCTTTAATCATGGAAGCAGTAGTTTGTCTAGGCGTCTCCACAACGTCTTGCATAACATGCTGCTGTCTGTACTAAGCAGTGAGATTGGTCCGCACGACGCTCAGTCAGGGGGGACCTTTCCTGGTTTCAGCATCAGTGATTCGTGCCCCTCTAAGAGACGGTGGCAGGTCCTCCTTTTCGTATGACTCCAACAGCATATCCAAAGAGGTTGTAGTTCTACAGGAAGCCCATCTGGACCCCCCCGTCATGCTGGCTATGGGTTCTGACGGCTCGGCAGCTCCTATGCCAGCCGCCCCCCGTCATGCAGGCTATGGGTTCTGACGGCTCGGCAGCTCCTATGCCAGCCGCCCCCCGTCATGCTGGCTATGGGTTCTGACGGCTCGGCAGCTCCTATGCCAGCCGCCCCCCGTCATGCTGGCTATGGGTTCTGACGGCTCGGCAGCTCCTATGCCAGCCGCCCCCCGTCATGCTGGCTATGGGTTCTGACGGCTCGGCAGCTCCTATGCCAGCCGCCCCCCGTCATGCTGGCTATGGGTTCTGACGGCTCGGCAGCTCCTATGCCAGCCGCCCCCCCGTCATGCAGGCTATGGGTTCTGACGGCTCGGCAGCTCCTATGCCAGCCGCCCCCCGTCATGCTGGCTATGGGTTCTGACTGCTCGGCAGCTCCTATGCCAGCCGCCCCCCGTCATGCTGGCTATGGGTTCTGACGGCTCGGCAGCTCCTATGCCAGCCGCCCCGTCATGCTGGCTCTGGGTTCTGACCGCTCGGCAGCTCCTATGCCAGCCGCCCCCCGTCATGCTGGCTCTGGGTTCTGACGGCTCGGCAGCTCCTATGCCAGCCGCCCCCCGTCATGCAGGCTATGGGTTCTGACGGCTCGGCAGCTCCTATGCCAGCCGCCCCCCGTCATGCAGGCTATGGGTTCTGACGGCTCGGCAGCTCCTATGCCAGCCGCCCCCCGTCATGCAGGCTCTGGGTTCTGACGGCTCGGCAGCTCCTATGCCAGCCGCCCCCCGTCATGCTGGCTCTGGGTTCTGACGGCTCGGCAGCTCCTATGATATGGTCTAGTTTTCCTTCGAATCAGTTGAAATAGTGGGGAAACTAATGAACTTAGAAAGTGTTCCTGTTGGCCTGAATCTTCGTGTTCGGATGTATAAAGTTTTTCATAAAACATTTTAAAAGCACTATTTATTTCTGCTTGGTCATTTGTTAATCTACCATTTGTCTTAATGCTGTTGAGCCCTTTCAGATTGCAATCTTTTTATACGCCAAGCCAATATTCTGCCCGCCTTTCCTCCCTGATCGTAGCAGCTTAGTTTCATCTCAGTAAGCGAGCAGCCGTCTGGTTTCTCCATCACTCACTGCATCGAGTCCTGAGGACCAAAAGTTCTGCTTGCAGTCCTGGGGTCGTCTGATGTCTTAATGCTTTGTCCAGCACGTTGTGACTCAGTCTGCTAACGTGCTTTATACATACATGGTACTTACGTGGTTTACACCGGAGACAACCAGCTGGCACGCTGAGACATGAGGTAGTGTGGACCAGAACTTTAAAGGTCTCCTATCATGCAGAAGTCCCTCTCTGATGTCTTCTCTACATCACCATGTGTCCCCGGTGTGTCCCCGGTGTGTCCCCGTGTGTCAGGAGACTCTCAAAGTGATGTCTTCTCTACATCACCATGTGTCCCCGGTGTGTCCCCGTGTGTCAGGAGACTCTCAAAGTGATGTCTTCTCTACATCACCGTGTGTCCCCGTGTGTCAGGAGACTCTCAAAGTGGTGTCTTCTCTACATCACCATGTGTCCCCCGTGTGTCAGGAGACTCTCAAAGTGATGTCTTCTCTACATCACCATGTGTCCCCGGTGTGTCCCCGTGTGTCAGGAGACTCTCAAAGTGATGTCTTCTCTACATCACCGTGTGTCCCCGTGTGTCAGGAGACTCTCAAAGTGGTGTCTTCTCTACATCACCATGTGTCCCCCGTGTGTCAGGAGACTCTCAAAGTGATGTCTTCTCTACATCACCATGTGTCCCCGGTGTGTCCCCCGTGTGTCAGGAGACTCTCAAAGTGGTGTCTTCTCTACATCACCGTGTGTCCCCGTGTGTCAGGAGACTCTCAAAGTGGTGTCTTCTCTACATCACCGTGTGTCCCCGGTGTGTCCCCGTGTGTCAGGAGACTCTCAAAGTGGTGTCTTCTCTACATCACTGTGTCCCCGATGTGTCCCCGTGTGTCAAGAGACTCTCAAAGTGGTGTCTTCTCTACATCACCGTGTGTCCCCGTGTGTCAGGAGACTCTCAAAGTGGTGTCTTCTCTACATCACCGTGTGTCCCCGTGTGTCAGGAGACTCTCAAAGTGGTGTCTTCTCTACATCACTGTGTCCCCGATGTGTCCCCGTGTGTCAAGAGACTCTCAAAGTGGTGTCTTCTCTACATCACCGTGTGTCCCCGTGTGTCAGGAGACTCTCAAAGTGATGTCTTCTCTACATCACCGTGTGTCTACAGGTCTCAGGTCTGCTACAGGTCTCTGGTCTGCTACAGGTCTCTGGTCTGCTACAGGTCTCAGGTCTGCTACAGGTAAGGGTCTCTGGTCTGCTACAGGTCTCAGGTCTGCTACAGGTCTCTGGTCTGCTACAGGTCTCTGGTCTGCTACAGGTCTCTGGTCTGCTACAGGTCTCAGGTCTGCTACAGGTAAGGGTCTCTGGTCTGCTACAGGTCTCTGGTCTGCTACAGGTCTCTGGTCTGCTACAGGTCTCTGGTCTGCTACAGGTCTCTGGTCTGCTACAGGTCTCAGGTCTGCTACAGGTCTCTGGTCTGCTACAGGTCTCAGGTCTGCTACAGGTCTCAGGTCTGCTACAGGTCTCAGGTCTGCTACAGGTCTCAGGTCTGCTACAGGTCTCAGGTCTCTGGTCTGCTACAGGTCTCAGGTCTGCTACAGGTCTCTGGTCTGCTACAGGTCTCTGGTCTGCTACAGGTCTCAGGTCTGCTACAGGTCTCAGGTCTCTGGTCTGCTACAGGTCTCAGGTCTGCTACAGGTAAGGGTCTCAGGTCTGCTACAGGTCTCAGGTCTGCTACAGGTCTCTGGTCTGCTACAGGTCTCTGGTCTCTGGTCTGCTACAGGTCTCTGGTCTGCTACAGGTCTCAAGTCTGCTACAGGTCTCTGGTCTCTGGTCTGCTACAGGTCTCTGGTCTCTGGTCTGCTACAGGTCTCTGGTCTGCTACAGGTCTCAGGTCTGCTACAGGTCTCTGGTCTCTGGTCTGCTACAGGTCTCAGGTCTCTGGTCTGCTACAGGTCTCTGGTCTGCTACAGGTCTCTGGTCTGCTACAGGTCTCTGGTCTGCTACAGGTCTCTGGTCTCTGATCTGCTACAGGTCTCAGGTCTCAGGTCTGCTACAGGTCTCTGGTCTGCTACAGGTCTCAGGTCTGCTACAGGTCTCAGGTCTGCTACAGGTCTCAGGTCTCAGGTCTGTTACAGGTCTCAGGTCTGCTACAGGTCTCAGGTCTGCTACAGGTCTCAGGTCTGCTACAGGTCTCAGGTCTGCTACAGGAATCAGGTCTGCTACAGGTCTCAGGTCTGCTACAGGTCTCTGGTCTGCTACAGGTCTCAGGTCTGCTACAGGTCTCAGGTCTGCTACAGGAATCAGGTCTGCTACAGGTTGGGGTTAGGCATGTGTTGGTTCTGGTTCAGGTTAGGATAAGTCTCCAGGAAATGCATGTAAGTCAATGTAATGTCCCCTGAAGTGATGTATACATGGTATATGTGTGTGGGTGTGTCTGTGTGTGTGTGTGTGTGTGTGTGTGTGTGTGTGTGTGTGTGTGTGTGTGTGTGTGTGTGTGTGTGTGTGTGTGTGTGTGTGTGTGTGTGTGTAGAGTGTGTGTGTGTAGAGTGTGTGTGTGTGTGTGTAGAGTGTGTGTGTGTAGAGTGTGTGCGTGTGTGTGTGTGTGTGTGTGTGTAGTGTGTAGTGTGTGTGTGTGTGTGTGTAGAGTGTGTGTGTGTGTGTGTGTGTGCGTGTGCGTGCATGTGTTTGTGTAGGTGTGTAGAGTGTGTTTTGTGCATGTGTGTAGAGTGTGTGTGGTGTGTGTGTGTGTGTGTGTGTGTGTGTGTGTGTGTGTGTGTGTGCGTGCATGTGTTTGTGTAGTGTGTGTAGAGTGTGTGTGTTTGTGCGTGTGTGTGTGTGTGTGTAGTGTGTAGTGTGTAGTGTGTAGTGTGTGTGTAGTGTGTGTGTAGTGTGTGTAGTGTGTGTGTGTGTGTGTAGTGTGTGTGTAGCAGAGATGTTCACAAGTCTTTGGTCACGAGTCCAAGTCGAGTCTGAAGTCTTTTGGTCACGAGTCCAAGTCGAGTCTGAAGTCTTTTGTCACGAGTCCAAGTCGAGTCTGAAGTCTTTTGGTCACGAGTCCAAGTCGAGTCTGAAGTCTTTTGTCATGAGTCCAAGTCGAGTCTGAAGTCTTTTGTCACGAGTCAAGTCGAGTCTGAAGTCTTTTGTCACGAGTCCAAGTCGAGTCTGAAGTCTTTTGGTCACGAGTCCAAGTCGAGTCTGAAGTCTTTTGTCACGAGTCCAAGTCGAGTCTGAAGTCTTTTGGTCACGAGTCCAAGTCGAGTCTGAAGTCTTTTGGTCACGAGTCCAAGTCGAGTCTGAAGTCTTTTGGTCACGAGTCCAAGTCGAGTCTGAAGTCTTTTGTCACGAGTCCAAGTCGAGTCTGAAGTCGAGTCTGAAGTCTTTTGGTCACGAGTCCAAGTCGAGTCTGAAGTCTTTTGTCACGAGTCCAAGTCGAGTCTGAAGTCTTTTGGTCACGAGTCCAAGTCGAGTCTGAAGTCTTTTGGTCACGAGTCCAAGTCGAGTCTGAAGTCTTTTGTCACGAGTCCAAGTCGAGTCTGAAGTCTTTTGGTCACGAGTCCAAGTCGAGTCTGAAGTCTTTTGTCACGAGTCCAAGTCGAGTCTGAAGTCTTTTTGTCACGAGTCCAAGTCGAGTCTGAAGTCTTTTGGTCACGAGTCCAAGTCGAGTCTGAAGTCTTTTGTCACGAGTCCAAGTCGAGTCTGAAGTCTTTGTCACGCGTCCAAGTCGAGTCTGAAGTCTTTGGTCACGAGTCCAAGTCGAGTCTGAAGTCTTTTGGTCACGAGTCCAAGTCGAGTCTGAAGTCTTTTGTCACGAGTCCAAGTCGAGTCTGAAGTCTTTTGTCACGAGTCCAAGTCGAGTCTGAAGTCTTTTGGTCACGAGTCCAAGTCGAGTCTGAAGTCTTTTGGTCACGAGTCCAAGTCGAGTCTGAAGTCTTTTGGTCACGAGTCCAAGTCGAGTCTGAAGTTTTGTCACGAGTCCAAGTCGAGTCTGAAGTCTTTTGGTCACGAGTCCAAGTCGAGTCTGAAGTCTTTTGTCACGAGTCCAAGTCGAGTCTGAAGTCTTTTGGTCACGAGTCCAAGTCGAGTCTGAAGTCTTTTGTCACGAGTCCAAGTCGAGTCTGAAGTCTTTTGGTCACGAGTCCAAGTCGAGTCTGAAGTCTTTTGTCACGAGTCCAAGTCGAGTCTGAAGTCTTTTGGTCACGAGTCCAAGTCGAGTCTGAAGTCTTTTGTCACGAGTCCAAGTCGAGTCTGAAGTCTTTTGGTCACGAGTTCCAAGTCGAGTCTGAAGTCTTTTGTCACGAGTCAAAGTCGAGTCTGAAGTCTTTTGGTCACGAGTCCAAGTCGAGTCTTGAAGTCTTTGTCACGAGTCCAAGTCGAGTCTGAAGTCTTTGGCACGAGTCCAAGTCGAGTCTGAAGTCTTTTGGTCACGAGTCCAAGTCGAGTCTGAAGTCTTTTGGTCACGAGTCCAAGTCGAGTCTGAAGTCTTTTGTCACGAGTCCAAGTCGGTCTGAATCTTTGGTCACGAGTCCAAGTCGAGTCTGAAGTCTTTTGTCACGAGTCCAAGTCGAAGTCTGAAGTCTTTTGGTCACGAGTCCAAGTCGAGTCTGAAGTCTTTTGTCACGGTCCAAGTCGAGTCTGAAGTCTTTTGGTCACGAGTCCAAGTCGAGTCTGAAGTCTTTTGGTCACGAGTCTCAAGTCGAGTCTGAAGTCTTTTGGTCACGAGTCCAAGTCGAGTCTGAAGTCTTTTGTCACGAGTCCAAGTCGAGTCTGAAGTTTTGGTCACGAGTCCAAGTCGAGTCTGAAGTCTTTTGTCACGAGTCCAAGTCGAGTCTGAAGTCTTTTGTCACGAGTCCAAGTCGAGTCTGAAGTCTTTGTCACGAGTCCAAGTCGAGTCTGAAGTCTTTTGGTCACGAGTCCAAGTCGAGTCTGAAGTCTTTTGTCACGAGTCCAAGTCGAGTCTGAAGTTTTTGTCACGAGTCCAAGTCGAGTCTGAAGTCTTTTGTCACGAGTCCAAGTCGAGTCTGAAGTCTTTTGGTCACGAGTCCAAGTCGAGTCTGAAGTCTTTTGTCACGAGTCCAAGTCGAGTCTGAAGTCTTTTGGTCACGAGTCCAAGTCGAGTCTGAAGTCTTTTGGTCACGAGTCCAAGTCGAGTCTGAAGTCTTTTGTCACGAGTCCAAGTCGAGTCTGAAGTCTTTTGGTCACGAGTCCAAGTCGAGTCTGAAGTCTTTGTCACGAGTCCAAGTCGAGTCTGAAGTCTTTTGGTCACGAGTCCAAGTCGAGTCTGAAGTCTTTTGGTCACGAGTCCAAGTCGAGTCTGAAGTCTTTTGGTCACGAGTCCAAGTCGAGTCTGAAGTCTTTTGGTCACGAGTCCAAGTCGAGTCTGAAGTCTTTTGTCACGAGTCCAAGTCGAGTCTGAAGTCTTTTGGTCACGAGTCCAAGTCGAGTCTGAAGTCTTTTGGTCACGAGTCCAAGTCGAGTCTGAAGTCTTTTGGTCACGAGTCCAGGTCGAGTCTGAAGTCTTTGTCACGAGTCCAAGTCGAGTCTGAAGTCTTTTGTCACGAGTCCAAGTCGAGTCTGAAGTCTTTTGGTCACGAGTCCAATCGAGTCTGAAGTCTTTTGGTCACGAGTCCAAGTCGAGTCTGAAGTCTTTTGGTCACGAGTCCAAGTCGAGTCTGAAGTCTTTTGTCACGAGTCCAAGTCGAGTCTGAAGTCTTTTGTCACGAGTCCAAGTCGAGTCTGAAGTCTTTTGTCACGAGTCCAAGTCAAGTCTGAAGTCTCTGTGTGTGCGACTTAGTGCGACTCGAGTCCCCATCTCTGGTGTGTAGAGTGTGTGTGTTTGTGCGTGTGTGTAGAGTGTGTGTGGTGTGTGTGGTGTGTGTGTGTGCGTGGTGTGTAGTGTGTGTGTGAGTGTGTGGTGTGTAGTGTGTGTGTGTTTGTGCTGTGAGTGTGTAGAGCGTGTGTGTGTGTGTAGTGTGTGTGTTGTGCGTGTGTGTAGAGTGCGTGTGTGTGTGTGTTGTGCATGTGTGTGTGTAGTGTGTGTGTGTAGAGTGTTTGTGCTGTGTGTGTGTAGAGTGTGTGTGTGTAGAGTGTGTACGTGTAGTGTGTGTGTGTGTGTAGAGTGTGTACGTTGTGTGTGTGTGTGTGTGTGTGGTGTGTGGTGTGTGTGTGTGTGTGTGTGTGTGTGTGTGTAGAGTGTGTACGTGTAGTGTGTGTGTGTGTGTGTGTGTGTGTGTGTGTGTGTGTGTGTGTGTGTGTGTGTGTGTGTGTGTTGTGTGTGTTGTGGTGTGTGTGTGTGTGTGTGTGTGTGTGGTGTGTGTGAGTCAGGAGCTCAGAATAGAGAAGCGGGTTATAAACATTTAACCTTCTCTAAATGTTACTTCCCTAAAATATCAGTTTCTACACAAACCTCTTCACTTACTGTATCCTTCTCTGTATACCCTTGGTGTTGTTGTTGTTGTTGTGTTGTTGTTGTGTGCACTGAGGCTGAACTGGAGGATCACCACTGAGCCGGAACTCTATTTTGTATTCTCTCTGATTCTGAAAACTCAAATATAAATTGTTATTTTAATTAATGTATACATGTTGTGAGTCTGATCTAATGTACACTGCCTTCAGTTCTGTGTATTTATATTCAATATATCCGTCACTGTAGTATTCAGAGCTCTCCTGATATATATTTACTTCCCAGATTAGCAGAAAAAGTCAATGCTGTGTATAAATAAATATATATTTTATATCACGTGTGTGTGTGTGTGTGTGTGTGTGTGTGTGGTGTGTTGTGTGTGTGTGTGTGTGTTTCCTGTTTCCAGTCCTCACGTGTCTGCAGATATAAAGTCTGTTCTTCCTCAGAAACACACACACACCACACACACACACACACTGAGCTTATTTACACTTGATCACTTTGCTCGTTGTCCTGAGCAGGCGGATCTTCAGGGTGAGTTTATGTTTTAATATTGAATATCTAACGTGTGTTTACCGTGGAGGCGTGTGGGCGCAGTGGGTAGTGCGTTGGTGTTGGGATCAGGGGTCACAGGTTCAAACCCCTCTGCAGTCAGCATGTCGTTGTGTCCCTGAGACCCACAGTGTGAGTGTGTGAGTACATGTCATGTGTACATATACACAGTATCTAACGCGTGTTTAATATCTAACGTTTATTAAAGTGTTATTAAAAATGATATCAAAACTCATCTCCTGATCTATACTGTAAATAATAATATGTGTTCTTATTATTCTGTATTATATTATCTTTAATGTCATCTTTATTTGTTTTATTTATCTTATTATTTTACCTGTGCCTCTCTTTTCAGAATCATGTCTCACATTCAGAACTGTTTGTCATCGACTCATCAATCATGTGACATGTTAACTGTGTGTGTGGGTGTGTGTGTGTCAGATGTGTGTTTCCAGGTTTCTGCGGTGTGTGTCCTTCTCTCTGGTTCCCATGGCGATCGTCTGCATGCTGTGCAACGTCCTGCTGCTATTTCCTGATCTGAAGATCCACTTCCTGTTGGAGGGTCATGTGACCAGAGAAGCCACCTGGGCCCCGGGGCTATGGGGGTCCGGGGTCCTGGTGAGGTGTGTGTGTGTGTGTTTAAACTGCAGACTGCTCACTGTCCGTGGGACCCTTGAAAGCCAGATGGTCTCAAGGGGTTTATCCTAATAAGCAACATGAGGGTTTAGTCTGTAGATAGAACCATGTGCGTGTTCAACCCAGTCTCACGGCATTTCGTGTTGTTGGTGAACACGAATCAATAGAATTCAAAGTCGTGTTGGTGAACACGAAAATGCCGTGAGACTGGGTTGGGAGTGTTCCCCCACAGAGAGAACGGGCAGCTGAAGATCGATTTACTATTATGTGTGGTAGGTTCTGTTGGCGGCGCGGTCCTTCCTGAGGAGCAGCAGAACCTCTGGATGCTTCGCCTTCAGACGACAGGTCAGCTGACTGCTTTATAATACTCTTTATTTATTACTATTATTCCTTTATTTGTTATTATTTGTATTTTATACTCTTTATTTATTATTTTACAAAACAAAAAAGCTGTTCTCTCAGGTGTTCCAGATGTTCTCTCAGGTGTTCCAGATGTTCTCCCAGGTGTTCCAGATGTTCTCTCAGGTGTTCCAGATGTTCTCTCAGGTGTTCCAGATTGTCTCTGTGTTCCAGGTGTTCTCTGTGTTCCAGGTGTCTCTCCGGTGTTCCAGATGTTCTCTGTGTTCCAGGTGTTCTCTCCGGTGTTCCAGATGTTCTCTGTGTTCCAGGTGTTCTCTCAGGTGTTCCAGATGTTCTCTCAGGTGTTCTCTCAGGTGTTCCAGATGTTCTCTCAGGTGTCTCTCTCAGGTGTTCCAGATGTTCTCTAAGGTGTTCCAGTGTGTTATCTGTGTTCCAGTCCAGATGTTTCTCAGGTGTTCTCTCAGGTGTTCCAGATGTTCTCCCAGGTGTTCCAGGTGTTTCTCTCAGATGTTCCAGATGTTCTCTCAGGTGTTCCAGGTGTTCTCTGTGTTCCAGATGTTTCTCCGGTGTTTCCAGATGTTCTCTCAGCTGTTCCAAATGTCCTCTCAGGTGTTCCAGATGTTCTCCTCAGCTGTTCCAGATGTTCTCTCAGTGTGTTCCAGATGTTTCTCTCAAGTGTTCCAGGTTGTTCTCTGTGCTCCAGATGTTCTCTCCGGTGTTCCAGATGTTCTCTGTGTTACAGATGTTCTCTCAGGTGTTCCAGATGTTCTCTCAGGTGTTCCAGGTGGTCTCTCAGGTGTTCTCTGTGTTCCAGATGTTCTCGGTGTTCCAGATGTTCTCCCAGGTGTTCCAGGTGTTCTCTTAGGTGTTCCAGATGTTCTCTCAGGTGTTCCAGATGTTCTCTCAGGTGTTCCAGATGTTCTCTCATGTGTTCTCTCAGGTGTTACAGATGTTCTCTCAGGTGTTCCAGGTGTTCTCTCATGTGTTCCAGGTGTTCTCTCAGGTGTTCCAGGTGTTTTCTCAGGTGTTCCAGATGTTCTCTGTGTTCCAGGTGTTCTCTGTGTTCCAGGTGTTCTCTCTGGTGTTCCAGATGTTCTCTGTGTCCAGGTGTTCTCTCAGGTGTTCCAGATGTTCTCTCAGGTGTTCTCTCAGGTGTTCCAGATGTTCTCTAAGGTGTTCCAGGTGTTATCTGTTTCCAGATGTTCTCTCAGGTGTTCTCTCAGATGTTCCAAATGTTCTCTCAGGTGTTCCAGGTGTTATCTCAGGTGTTCCAGATGTTCTCTCAGGTGTTCCAGGTGTTCTCTGTGTTCCAGGTGTTCTCTCAGGTGTTCCAGGTGTTCTCTGTGTTCCAGATGTTCTCTTCGGTGTTCCAGATGTTCTCTCAGCTGTTCCAGATGTTCTCTCAGGTGTTCCAGATGTTCTCTCAGCTGTTCCAGATGTTCTCTCGGTGTTCCAGATGTTCTCTGTGCTCCAGATGTTCTCTCAGGTGTTACAGATGTTCTCTCGGGGTTCCAGGTGTTCTCTCAGGTGTTCCAGGTGTTCTCTCAGGTGTTCCAGGTGTTCTCTCAGGTGTTCCAGATGTTCTCCCAGATGTTCTCTGTGTTCCAGATGTTCTCCCCAGATGTTCTCGCATGTGTTCCAGATGTTCTCGCATGTGTTCAAGATGTTCTCGCATGTGTTCCAGATGTTCTCTCAGGTGTTCCAGTGTTCTCTCAGGTGTTCCAGATGTTCTCTCAGGTGTTCCAGGTGGTCTCTCAGATGTTCTCTGTGTTCCAGATGTTCTCTGTGTTTCCAGATGTTCTCCCAGGTGTTCCAGGTGTTCTCTCAGGTGTTCCAGATGTTCTCTCAGGTGTTCCAGGTGTTCTCTCAGGTGTTCTCTGTGTTCCAGGGTGTTCTCTCAGGTGTTCCAGATGTTCTCTCATGTGTTCTCTCAGGTGTGTTCCAGATGTTCTCTCAGGTGTTCCAGGTGTTCTCTGTGTTCCAGGTGTTGGTCTCTCAGGTGTTCTCTGTGTCTCTCAGGTGTTCCAGATGTTCTCTGTGTTCCAGGTGTTCTCTGTGTTCCAGGTGTTCTCTCCGGTGTTCAAGATGTTCTCTCAGGTGTTCCAGGTGTTCTCTGTGTTCCAGATGTTCTCTCCGGTGTTCCAGATGTTCTCTCAGCTGTTCCAGATGTCCTCTCAGGTGTTCCAGATGTTCTCTCAGGTGTTCCAGATGTTCTCTAAGGTGTTCCAGTGTGTTATCTGTGTTCCAGATGTTCTCTCAGGTGTTCTCTCAGGTGTTCCAGATATTCTCCCAGGTGTTCTCTGTGTTCCAGGTGTTTCTCTCAGGTGTCCCAGGTGTTCTCTCAGTGTTCCAGATGTTCTCTCAGGTGTTCCAGGTGTTCTCTGTGTTCCAGATGTTCTCTCCGATGTTCCAGATGTTCTCTCAGCTCTTCCAGATGTCCTCTCGGGTGTTCCAGATGTTCTCTCCGCTGTTACAGATTGTTCTCTCAAGTGTTCCAGGTGTTCTCTGTGCTCCAGATGTTCTCTCCGGTGTTCCAGATGTTCTCTGTGTTACAGATGTTCTCTCAGGTGTTCCAGGTGGTCTGTCAGGTGTTCTCTGTGTTCCAGATGTTCTCGGTGTTCAAGATGTTCTCCCAGGTGTTCCAGGTGTTCTCTCAGGTGTTCCAGATGTTCTCTCAGGTGTTCCAGATGTTCTCTCAGGTGTTCCAGGTGTTCTCTCAGGTGTTCCAGATGTTCTCTCAGGTGTGTTCCAGATGTTCTCTCAGGTGTTCTCTGTGTTCCAGGTGTTCTCTCAGGTGTTCCAGATGTTCTCTCATGTGTTCTCTCAGGTGTTACAGATTCTCTCAGGTGTTCCAGGTGTTCTCTCAGGTGTTCCAGGTGTTCTCCATGTGTTCCAGATGTTCTCTTCAGGTGTTCCAGGTGTTTCTGTGTTCCAGGTGTTCTCTCAGATGTTCTCTCAGATGTTTCTGTGTTCCAGATGTTCTCTCCGGTGTTCCAGATGTTCTCTGTGTTCCAGGTGTTCTCTCAGGTGTTCTCTGTGTTCCAGGTGTTCTCTCCGGTGTTCCAGATGTTCTCTGTGTTCCAGGTGTTCTCTCAGGTGTTCCAGATGTTCTCTCAGGTGTTCCAGATGTTCTCTAAGGTGTTCCAGGTGTTATCTGTGTTCCAGATGTTCTCTCAGGTGTTCCAGGTGTATCTCAGGTGTTCCAGGTGTGTTCTCTGTGTTCCAGATGTTCTCTCAGGTGTTCCAGGTGTTCTCTGTGTTCCAGATGTTCTCTTCGGTGTTCCAGATGTTCTCTCAGGTGTTCCAGGTGTTATCTCAGGTGTTCCAGATGTCCTCTCAGGTGTTCCAGATGTTCTCTCAGCTGTTCCAGATGTTTCTCTCAGTGTGTTCCAGATGTTCTCTGTGCTCCAGATGTTCTCTCCGGTGTTACAGATGTTCTCTGTGTTACAGATGTTCTCTCAGTGTTCCAGGTGTTCTCTCATGTGTTCCACATGTTCTCTCAGCTGTTTCCAGATGTTCTCTCAGGTGTTCCAGGTGTTCTCTGTTTTCCAGGTGTTCTCTCAGGTGTTCCAGATGTTCTCTCCGGTGTTCTCTCAGGTGTTCCAGGTGTTCTCTAAGGTGTTCCAGGTGTTCTCTGTGTTCTCTGTGTTCCAGATGTTCTCTGTTCCAGTGTTCTCTCAGGGTTCCTGTGTTCTCTCAGGTGTTCCAGATATTCTCTCAGGTGTTCCAGGATCTCTCAGGTGTCCAGTTGTTCTCTCAGGTGTTCCAGATGTTCTCTCAGGTGTTCTCTCAGGTGTTCCAGATGTTCTCTCAGGTGTTCCAGAGGTCTCTCAGTGTGTTCAGATGTTCTCTCAGGTGTTCCAGATGTTCTCTCAGGTGTTCCAGGTGTTCTCTCAGGTGTTCCAGATGTTCTCTCAGGTGTTCCAGGTGTTCTCTCAGGTGTTCCAGATGTCTCTCTCATGTGTTCCAGATGTTCTCTCAGGTGTTCCAGATGTTCTCTCAGGTGTTCTCTCAGGTGTTCCAGATGTTCTCTCAGGTGTTCCAGGTGTTCTCTCAGGTGTTCCAGATGTTCTCTCATGTGTTCCAGATGTTCTCTCAGGTGTTCCAGATGTTCTCTGTGTTCCAGATGTTCTCTCAGGTGTTCCAGATGGTCTCTCAGTGTTCCAGATGTTCTCTCAGGTGTTCAGGTGTTCTCTCAGGTGTTCCAGATGTTCTCTCCGGTGTCTCAGGTGTTCCAGATGTTCTCTCAGGTGTTCCAGGTGTTCTCTCAGGTGTTCTAGATGTTCTCTAAGGTGTTCCAGGTGTTCTGTGTTCTCAGGTGTTCTCTGTGTTCCAGATGTTCTCTGTGTTCCAGGTGTTCTCTCAGGTGTTCCAGATGTTCTCTCGGGTGTTCCAGATGTTCTCTCAGGTGTTCCAGGTGTTCTCTCAGGTGTTCTAGATGTTCTCTAAGGTGTTCCAGGTGTTCTCTGTGTTTCAGGTGTTCTCTGTGTTCCAGATGTTCTCTGTGTTCCAGGTGTTCTCTCAGGTGTTCCAGATGTTCTCTCGGGTGTTCCAGATGTTCTCAGGTGTTCCAGATGTTCTCTCAGGTGTTCCAGGTGTTCTCTCAGGTGTTCCAGGTGTTTCTCTCATGTGTTCCAGGTGTTCTCTCAGGTGTTCCATGTTCTCTGTGTTCCAGATTCTTCTCTCAGGTGTTCCAGGTGTTCTCTCATGTGTTCCAGATGTTCTGCATTTGTGTTCCAGATGTTCTCGTATGTGTTACAGGTGTTCTCTGTGTTCCAGATGTTCTCTCAGGTGTTCCAGGTGTTCTCTGTGTTCCAGGTGTTCTCATGTGTCCAGGTTTCTCTCAGGTGTTCCAGGTGTTCTCTGTGTTCCAGATGTTCTCTCATGTGTTCCAGATGTTCTCTCAGGTGTTCCAGATCTTCTCTCAGGTGTTCCAGATGTTCTCTCAGGTGTTCCAGGTGTTCTCTCATGTGTTCCAGATGTTCTCGCATGTGTTCCAGATGTTCTCGTATGTGTTACAGGTGTTCTCTGTGTTCCAGATGTTCTCTCAGGTGTTCCAGGTGTTCTCTGTGTTCCAGGTGTTCTCATGTGTTCCAGGTGTTCTCTCAGGTGTTCCAGGTGTTCTCTGTGTTCCAGATCTTCTCTCAGGTGTTCCAGATGTTCTCTGTGTTCCAGATCTTCTCTCAGGTGTTCCAGATGTTCTCTCAGGTGTTCTCTCAGGTGTTCCAGATGTTCTCTAAGGTGTTCCAGGTGTTATCTGTGTTCCAGATGTTCTCTCAGGTGTTCTCTCAGATGTTCCAAATGTTCTCTCAGGTGTTCCAGATGTTCTCTCAGGTGTTCTCTCAGGTGTTCCAGATGTTCTCTAAGGTGTTCCAGGTGTTATCTGTGTTCCAGATGTTCTCTCAGGTGTTCTCTCAGATGTTCCAAATGTTCTCTCGGGTGTTCAGATGTTCTCTCAGGTGTTCCAGATGTTCTCTAGGGGTTCCAGGTGTGGTTCTCTCAGGTGTTCCAGGTGTTCTCTCATGTGTTCCAGGTGTTCTCTCAGGTGTTCCAGATGTTCTCTGTGTTCCAGATCTTCTCTCAGGTGTTCCAGGTGTTCTCTCATGTGTTCCAGATGTTCTCGCATGTGTTCTCGTATGTGTTACAGGTGTTCTCTGTGTTCCAGATGTTCTCTCAGGTGTTCCAGGTGTTCTCTGTGTTCCAGGTGTTCTCATGTGTTCCAGGTGTTCTCTCAGGTGTTCCAGGTGTTCTCTGTGTTCCAGATGTTCTCTCATGTGTTCCAGATGTTCTCTGTGTTCCAGATGTTCTCTCAGTGTGTTCCAGATCTTCTCTCAGGTGTTCCAGATGTTTCTCTGTGTTCCAGATCTTCTCTCAGGTGTTCCAGGTGTTCTCTCATGTGTTCCAGATGTTCTCTCGCATGTGTTTCCAGATGTTCTCGTATGTGTTACAGGTGTTCTCTGTGTTCCAGATGTTCTCTCAGGTGTTCCAGTGTGTTCTGTGTTCCAGGTGTTCTCATGTGTTCCAGGTGTTCTCTCAGGTGTTCCAGGTGTTCTCTGTGTTCCAGATGTTCTTCATGTGTTCCAGATGTTCTCTGTGTTCCAGGTGTTCTCTCAGGTGTTCCATGTTCTCTCAGGTGTTCTCTCAGGTGTTCCAGATGTTCTCTAAGGTGTTCCAGGTGTTATCTGTGTTCCAGATGTTCTCTCAGGTGTTCTCTCAGATGTTCCAAATGTTCTCTCATGTGTTCCAGGTGTTATCTCAGGTGTTCCAGATTCTCTCAGGTGTTCCAGGTGTTCTCTGTGTTCCAGGTGTTTCTCTCAGGTGTTCCAGGTGTTCTCTGTGTTCCAGATGTTCTCTTCGGTGTTCCAGATGTTCTCTCAGCTGTTCCAGATGTCCTCTCAGGTGTTCCAGATGTTCTCTCAGCTGTTCCAGATGTTCTCTCAGGTGTTCCAGATGTTCTCTGTGCTCCAGATGTTCTCTCCGGTGTGTTACAGATGTTCTCTGTGTTACAGATGTTCTCTCAGGTGTTCCAGATGTTCTCTTGGGTGTTCCAGGTGTTCTCTCAGGTGTTCCAGGTGTTCTCTCAGGTGTTCCAGGTGTTCTCTCAGGTGTTCCAGATGTTCTCCCAGATGTTCTCTGTGTTCCAGATGTTCTCCCAGATGTTCTCGCATGTGTTCCAGATGTTCTCGCATGTGTTCAAGATGTTCTCGCATGTGTTCCAGATGTTTCTCAGGTGTTCCAGGTGTTCTCTCAGGTGTTCCAGATGTTCTCTCAGGTGTTCCAGGTGGTCTCTCAGGTGTTCTCTGTGTTCCAGATGTTCTCTGTGTTCCAGAGATGTTCTCCCAGGTGTTCCGGTGTTCTCTCAGGTGTTCCAGATGTTCTCTCATGTGTTCTCTCAGGTGTTCCAGATGTTTCTCTCAGGTGTTCCAGGTGTTCAGGTGTTCTCTCAGGGTGTTCCAGATGTTCTCTCAGGTTTCCAGGTGTTCTTCAGGTGTTCTCTGTGTTCCAGGTGTTCTCTCAGGTGTTCCAGATGTTCTCTCATGTGTTCTCTCAGGTGTTCCAGAGGTTCCAGATGTTTCTCAGTTGTTCCAGGTGTTCTCTGTGTTCCAGGTGTTGGTCTCTCAGGTGTTCTCTGTGTTCTCTCAGGTGTTCCAGATGTTCTCTGTGTTCCAGGTGTTCTCTGTGTTCCAGGTTTCTCTCCGGTGTTCAAGATGTTCTCTCAGGTGTTCCAGGTGTTCTCTGTGTTCCAGATTTTCTTCCGGTGTTCCAGATGTTCTCTCAGCTGTTCCAGATGTCCTCTCAGGTGTTCCAGATGTTCTCTCAGGTGTTCTCTCAGGTGTTCCAGATGTTCTCTAAGGTGTTCCAGGTGTTATCTGTGTTCCAGATGTTCTCTCAGGTGTTCTCTCAGGTGTTCCAGATATTCTCCCAGGTTGTTCCAGGTGTTCTCTGTGTTCCAGGTGTTTCTCTCAGGTGTCCCAGGTGTTCTCTCAGGTGTTCCAGATGTTCTCTCAGGTGTTCCAGGTGTTCTCTGTGTTCCAGATGTTCTCTCCGATCCGATGTCCAGATGTCCTCTCAGTGTGTTCCAGATGTTCGCTCCGCGCTGTTCAGATGTTCTCTCAGGTGTTCCAGATGTTCTCTGTGCTCCAGATGTCTCTCTCCGGTGTTACAGATGTTCTCTCAGGTGTTCCAGGTGTTCTCTCAGGTGTTCCAGATGTTCTCTCAGGTGTTCCAGGTGTTCTCTCAGGTGTTCTCTGTGTTCCAGGTGTTCTCTCAGGTGTTCCAGATGTTCTCTCATGTGTTCTCTCAGGTGTTCCAGATGTTCTCTCAGGTGTTCCAGGTGGTGTTCTCTGTGTTCCAGGTGTTGGTCTCTCAGGTGTTCTCTGGTTCCAGATGTTCTCTCCGATGTTCCAGATTTCTCTCAGCTCTTCCAGATGTCCTCTCAGGTGTTCCAGATGTTCTCTCCGCTGTTCCAGATGTTCTCTCAGGTGTTCCAGATGTTCTCTCAAGTGTGTTCCAGGTGTTCTCTGTGCTCCAGATGTTCTCTCCGTGTGTTCCAGATGTTCTCTGTTGTGTTCCAGATGTTCTCAGATGTTCTCTCAGGTGTTCCAGGTGGTCTCTCAGGTGTTCTCTGTGTTCCAGATGTTCTCGGTGTTCAAGATGTTCTCCCAGGTGTTCCAGGTGTTCTCTCAGGTGTTCCAGATGTTCTCTCAGGTGTTCCAGATGTTCTCTCAGGTGTTCCAGGTGTTCTCTCAGGTGTTCCAGATGTTCTCTCAGGTGTTCCAGATGTTCTCTCAGGTGTTCTCTGTGTTCCAGGTGTTCTCTCAGGTGTTCCAGATGTTCTCTCAGGTGTTACAGATGTTCTCTCAGGTGTTCCAGGTGTTCTCTCAGGTGTTCCAGGTGTTCTCTCATGTGTTCCAGATGTTCTCCAGGTGTTCCAGGTGTTCTCTGTGTTCCAGGTGTTCTCTCAGGTGTCTCTCCAGATGTTCTCTGTGTTCCAGATGTTCTCTCCGGTGTTCCAGATGTTCTCTGTGTTCCAGGTGTTCTCTCAGGTGTTCTCTCAGGTGTTCTCTGTGTTCCAGGTGTTCTCTCCGGTGTTCCAGATGTTCTCTGTGTTCCAGGTGTTCTCTCAGGTGTTCCAGATGTTCTCTCAGGTGTTCTCTCAGGTGTCCAGATGTTCTCTAAGGTGTTCCACGGGTGTTATCTGTGTTCCAGATGTTCTCTCAGGTGTTCCAGGTGTTATCTCAGGTGTTCCAGATTTCTCTCAGGTGTTCTAGGTGTTCTCTGTGTTCCAGGTGTTCTCTCAGGTGTTCCAGATGTTCTCTCAGGTGTTCCAGGTGTTCTCTGTGTTCCAGATGTTCTCTTCGGTGTTCCAGATGTTCTCTCAGCTGTTCCAGATGTCCTCTCAGGTGTTCCAGATTTTCTCTCAGCTGTTCCAGATGTTCTCTCAGGTGTTCCAGATGTTCTCTGTTCTCCAGATGTTCTCTCCGGTGTTACAGATGTTCTCTGTGTTACAGATGTTCTCTCAGCTGTTCCAGATGTTCTCTCAGGTGTTCCAGGTGTTCTCTCATGTGTTCCACATGTTCTCTCAGCTGTTCCAGATATTCTCTCAGGTGTTCCAGGTGTTCTCTGTTTTCCAGGTGTTCTCTCAGGTGTTCCAGATGTTCTTCCGGTGTTCTCTCAGGTGTTCCAGGTGTTCTCTAAGGTGTTCCAGGTGTTCTCTGTGTTCCAGATGTTATCTGTGTTCCAGGTGTTCTCTCAGGTGTTCCAGATGTTCTCTCGGGTGTTACAGATGTTCTCTCAGGTGTTACAGATGTTCTCTCAGGTGTTACAGATGTTCTCCCAGATGTTCTCTGTGTTCCAGATGTTCTCTCAGGTGTTCCAGGTGTTCTATCATGTGTTCCAGGTGTTCTCAGTTCAGGTGTTCCAGATGTTCTCTGTTTTCCAGATGTTCTCTCAGGTGTTCCAGGTGTTCTCTCAGGTGTTCCAGATGTTCTCTCAGGTGTTCCAGGTGTTCTCTCAGGTGTTCCAGATGTTCTCTCATGTGTTCCAGATGTTCTCTCAGGTGTTCCAGATGTTCTCTGTGTTCCAGATGTTCTCTAAGGTGTTCCAGGTGTTCTCTGTGTTCTCAGGTGTTCTCTGTGTTCCAGATGTTCTCTGTGTTCCAGGTGTTCTCTCAGGTGTTCCAGATGTTCTCTCGGGTGTTCCAGATGTTCTCTCAGGTGTTCCAGGTGTTCTCTCATGTGTTCCAGATGTTCTCGCATGTGTTCCAGATGTTCTCGTATGTGTTACAGGTGTTCTCTGTGTTCCAGATGTTCTCTCAGGTGTTCCAGGTGTTCTCTGTGTTCCAGGTGTTCTCATGTGTTCCAGGTGTTCTCTCAGGTGTTCCAGGTGTTCTCTGTGTTCCAGATGTTCTCTCATGTGTTCCAGATGTTCTCTGTGTTCCAGATGTTCTCTCAGGTGTTCCAGATCTTCTCTCAGGTGTTCCAGATGTTCTCTGTGTTCCAGATGTTCTCTCAGGTGTTCCAGGTGTTCTCTCAGGTGTCCCAGATGTTCTCTCAGGTGTTCCAGATGTTCTCTCAGGTGTTCCAGGTGTTCTCTCAGGTGTTCCAGATGTTTCTCTCATGTGTTCCAGATGTTCTCTCAGGTGTTCCAGATATTCTCTGTGTTCCAGGTGTTCCAGATGTTCTCTGTGTTCCAGGTGTTATCTCAGGTGTTCCAGATGTTCTCTCATGTGTTCCAGGTGTTCTCTGTGTTCCAGGTGTTCTCTGTGTTCCAGGAGTTCTTTCAGGTGTTCCAGGTGTTCCAGATGTTCACTGTGTTCCAGGTGTTATCTCATGTGTTCCAGGTGTTCTCTCAGGTGTTCCAGATGTTCTCTGTGTTCCAGGTGTTATCTCAGGTGTTCCAGGTGTTATCTCAGGTGTTCCAGATGTTCTCTCATGTGTTCCAGGTGTTCTCTGTGTTCCAGGTGTTCTCTGTGTTCCAGGTGTTCTTTCAGGTGTTCCAGGTGTTATAGATGTTCTCTGTGTTCCAGATGTTCTCTCATGTGTTCCAGGTGTTCTCTCAGGTGTTCCAGATGTTCTCTGTGTTCCAGGTGTTCTCTGTGTTCCAGGTGTTCTCTGTGTTCTCAGGTGTTCTCTGTGTTCCAGATGTTCTCTCAGGTGCTGTTCTCAGGTGTGTGTGTTCTCTCGGCTGGGTTCTGTTCTCTGGTTTCAGCTACAGCTCTCTCTCAGGGTCCTCTCTGTCTCTACAACGACACACACATTCTGACCTGGGGGGTTCCACTGCAGCCACTCCCAGACCGGTGAGACACACACACACACACACACACACACACACACAGTCACACACACACACACACGGTCACACACACACACACACACACACAGTCACACACACACGGTCACACACACACACCAACACACGCAGTCACACACACACACACGGTCACACACACACGGTCACACACACACAACACACACACAAACACACGCAGTCACACACTAGGGCTGTACCGGAATATTCGTACTCGTTCGGAGTTTTCAATTTCGTTATTCGGATATTCGTATTTATTTATTTTTTTCGTTTTTTTTGAAAATTGAATTTATTGAAATCTCCAATATCAACGTAAGAGCTTGTGCCTCTTCGGGGGGTGCTGACACTTAACCATAAACGTTATCGTTTACTTACTTAATATGTAGATATTACTATATTCCGTCACGTTGTTTCCATAGCAACAACAACTTCCTGTCAACAGTGCTACCTCTCCTTCAAAATAAATCAAATCAAATAATGGTTTATTTATAAAGCACATTTATAAACGATGTCTGGTGTTTGAGCCGAAGTGCTGTAACTATAATAAAAACAGCCTTCAGTCGAGACGCTTTACAGCGAATACAACAGCACAGACCCTCTGTCCTCAGACCCTCTGTCCTCGAACCCTCTGTCCTCAGTCCCTCTGTCCTCAGACCCTCTGTCCTTGGACCCTCTGTCCTCAGACCCTCTGTCCTCAGACCCTCTGTCCTCAGACCCTCTGTCCTTGGACCCTCTGTCCTCAGACCCTCTGTCCTCAGACCCTCTGTCCTTGGACCCTCTGTCCTCAGACCCTCTGTCCCTTGGACCCTCTGTCCTCAGACCCTCTGTCCTTAGACCCTCTGTCCTTAGACCCTCTGTCCTCAGACCCTCTATCCTTAGACCCTCACATCGTACAAGGAAACACTTCCGGAGAAAACCCACAGCTTAAGGGAACATGGAGAAACCTCAGGAGAGCAGCAGAGGAGGATCCTCTCCAGGACGGACAGACTGCGATAGATGCCGTGTGTGAATCCAAGAGATAATACATTTCACAGCATATAGACCGAACGTTAGGAAATGCATGTGTCTGTAATGAGAAGATGAATCCACGAGGAGGTCAGCTACAGTCCTGAGGAAGCCATCAGGGAAGCAGCATGACGAGACCCAAGGCAGGACCGCAGAGACAGGTTCAGCCACGACCCGAAATCCACCACTTAATCCAGAACTCAGGATAGAGGATCCAAGACACAGGACTACAGCAAGAGGATCAGCCTCGACTCCGGGTCCCGGCGTGATATAGATACAAGACAAGAAGAAAGAGTTGGCTGGTTAATGGGAACAAAGAATACACAGACACAGACAGAGAGGGAGAAGGACACTGGATACAAGCTATTCTTGATGACCCTCTAGAAAGATCTCATCAACTTCCCACTCAATCTATCAAGACCCGAGCAGTTCTATAGATATAGATAAGAACCAGAGAGAGGGAGCTCAACAACCTACCTCTGCGTCAGATGCACTCTGTACCCCGTTACCCTCTACAAGGCCATAGACCAGCAGAGGGGACCGTTACCCTCTACAAGGCCATAGACCAGCAGAGGGGACCGTTACCCTCTACAAGGCCATAGACCAGCAGAGGGGACCGTTACCCTCTACAAGGCCATAGACCAGCAGAGGGGACCGTTACCCTCTACAAGGGCATAGACCAGCAGAGGGGACCGTTACCCTCTACAAGGCCATAGACCAGCAGAGGGGACCGTTACCCTCTACAAGGCATAGACCAGCAGAGGGGACCGTTACCCTCTACAAGGCCATAGACCAGCAGAGGGGACCGTTACCCTCTACAAGGCCATAGACCAGCAGAGGGGACCGTTACCCTCTACAAGGCCATAGACCAGCAGAGGGGACCGTTACCCTCTACAAGGCCCTAGACCAGCAGAGGGGACCGTTACCCTCTACAAGGCCATAGACCAGCAGAGGGGACCGTTACCCTCTACAAGGCCATAGACCAGCAGAGGGGACCGTTACCCTCTACAAGGCCATAGACCAGCAGAGGGGACCGTTACCCTCTACAAGGCCATAGACCAGCAGAGGGGACCGTTACCCTCTACAAGGCCATATACCAGCAGAGGGGACCGTTACCCTCTACAAGGCCATAGACCAGCAGAGGGGACCGTTACCCTCTACAAGGCCATAGACCAGCAGAGCGGACCGTTACCCCTACAAGGCCATAGACCAGCAGAGGGGACCGTTACCCTCTACAAGGCCATAGACCAGCAGAGGGGACCGTTACCCTCTACAAGGCCATATACCAGCAGAGGGGACCGTTACCCTCTACAAGGCCATAGACCAGCAGAGGGGACCGCTACCCTCTACAAGGCCATAGACCAGCAGAGGGGAAATGGGGGGTGGGTAAGAGTTTTAAGAATAACCGCAAGGGTCTGAAGGGAAAAAAATATGAAATATAAGGTACTATATTTTAAGTAATCCTCTCTATTCCTATATTTGAATAATGTATAAACTATTTTTAAAATATTTTATGAAATCCTTATGAATATTAAAAAATAACTAAAGAAAAGCCAGAGAGAAGAAGTGAGTCTTCAGAGTTGATTTAAACCCCAGGGTCCGGGCGACCTCACGTGGAGGGCAGAGGGTCCAGAGCCCGGGGCCCGCCGCTGCGAAGGCTCGATGCCCTCGGGGTTTGAGCCTGGTCTTGGGAACTATCACCAACAGCTGATCGGCCGACCTTCAGGCTCTGGGGTGTCGCGCTGGACGAGTTCGGCTACAGGCAAAAAAAAGCATGTCCATAAAGAACAGGAAGCCAAACGACCCTAAAGACACACAACCAACGGGGTAACAACACGATGCGCGGTCCTTTCAAAGAACACACACTGGGTTCATCAACAAATAACTAAAACAACAACACTGGAGAATAACAGAATGAATGCCGTGAATAAAACCGAAACACGCGTTGAAGCGGTTCCTGCTGATTACTACGCTCTCTTTGTTCTCCAGGACGTTCTGAGTGTTTGTTCTGGCTATGGCCGATGTTTGTGCTACACACACACCTGGGCTACACACACACCTGGGCTACACACACACCTGGGTACACACACACCTGGGCTACACACACACACCTGGGCTACACACACACCTGGGCTACACACACACCTGGGCTACACACACACCTGGGCTACACACACACCTGGGCTACACACACACACCTGGGCTACACACACACCTGGGCTACACACACACCTGGGCTACACACACACCTGGGCTACACACACACACCTGGGCTACACACACACCTGGGCTACACACACACCTGGGCTACACACACACACCTGGGCTACACACACCCCTGGGCTACACACACACCTGGGCTACACACACACCTGGGCTACACACACACACCTGGGCTACACACACACCTGGGCTACACACACACCTGGGCTACACACACACCTGGGCTACACACACACACCTGGGCTACACACACACCTGGGCTACACACAACCTGGGCTACACACACACACCTGGGCTACACACACACCTGGGCTACACACACACCTGGGCTACACACACACCTGGGCTACACACACACACCTGGGCTACACACACACACCTGGGCTACACACACACCTGGGTTACACACACACCTGGGCTACACACACACCTGGGCTACACACACACCTGGGCTACACACAACCTGGGCTACACACACACACCTGGGCAACACACACACCTGGGCTACACACACACACCTGTCAGTCACATGCTCCTAAAGTTTTGAAGGGGACTGTATAATAAATTGTTTTAATCAATTTAACAATAACAAATTGTGTGTCTGTGTGTGTGTGTGTGTGTGTGTGTGTGTGTGTGTTGTGTGTGTGTGTGTGTGTGTGTGTGTGTGTGTAGCCACTCAGGGTACCTGTACAACCGGTCCCTCTGGTCTTCGGTGTGTGTGCGGCCGGGGGGGGTGGTGCTGTGGAACGTGGTTCTGTTCGGGCTGATGGGGGGGGTCAGCGCTCTGCAGACGCTGCTGTGGGACTCAACGTGCTGAACGCCCTGCTGGGCCTCCTGCTGGGGGGGGGGCACGAGGTACTGCATCACTACTACCATCTACTTCTATGTAGTTCTTATTATTCATGGGTGTGTGTGTGTGTGGTGTGTGTGTGTGTTGTGTGTGTGTGTGTGTGTGTGTGTGTGTGTGTGTGTGTGTGGTGTGTGTGTGTGTGTGTTGTGTGTGTGAGTGTGTGTGAGTGGTGTGTGTGTGTGTGTGTGGTGTGTGTGTGTGTGTGTTGGTGTGTGGTGTGTGTGTGTGTGTGTGTGTGTAGGTCAGTCCAGTTGCAGTCTGAAGCGTCGTCGTGGGAATCTAAACTGACGTCATGAGAGCTTTTATTTTGGCGGGGCGAAGCGATGAAGCACTTGATTGATTGATGAATGATTAATTATACTATTTGCAAACAGCTGCATATCTGTTATAGTTTTATTAAAATACAGGATGTTCAATAATATCTGTTCTTATTTATCTATTTGTGAAGATTCAAACTGTTTATTTATTCATAAATATGTCCTGTTTTATATAATAATATAAAGTGTAATTAAAGTCACATTTTAATAAACATAAATCACATGTCTTTATATTTATTCATATCGGTTTACAATAATAAACAATAACAAATGTTTATATTTAATAATTCAATCAAAAACAGATGCATTCAGGTGCAGTCGGGAGGTTTGAGCTTCTCCTGGGACCTGTTGATGCATTCAGGTGCAGTCGGGAGGTTTGAGCTTCTCCTGGGACCTGTTGATGCATTCAGGTGCATTACCCCGACTAGCCCTGTAGCTGTTGATTACTCTGACTAACCCTGTAGCTGTTAATTACCCTGACTAGCCCTGTAGCTGTTAATTACCCTGACTAGCCCTGTAGCTGTTAATTACCCTGACTAACCCTGTAGCTGTTGATTACCCCGACTAGCCCTGTAGCTGTTGATTACCCGACTAGCCCTGTAGCTGTTGATTACCCTGACTAGCCCTGTAGCTGTTAATTACCCCGACTAGCCCTGTAGCTGTTGATTACCCCGACTAGCCCTGTAGCTGTTAATTACCCCGACTAGCCCTGTAGCTGTTAATTACCCTGACTAGCGTGATACTTGAACTCCTTCACTTGGGGTAAGGACTCATTCCCTACTTGCAGGGGCGGGGAAAGCAGGGCGAACCACACGGGTCGAGGGGCGGGGGAAAGCAGGGCGAACCACACGGGTCGAGGGGCGGGGGAAAGCAGGGCGAACCACACGGGTCGAGGGGCGGGGGAAAGCAGGGCGAACCACACGGGTCGAGGGGCGGGGGAAAGCAGGGCGAACCACACGGGTCGAGGGGCGGGGGAAAGCAGGGCGAACCACACGGGTCGAGGGGCTGGGGAAAGCAGGGCGAACCACACGGGTCGAGGGGCGGGGGAAAGCAGGGCGAACCACACGGGTCGAGGGGCGGGGAAAGCAGGGCGAACCACACGGGTCGAGGGGCTGGGGAAAGCAGGGCGAACCACACGGGTCGAGGGGCGGGGGAAAGCAGGGCGAACCACACGGGTCGAGGGGCGGGGGAAAGCAGGGCGAACCACACGGGTCGAGGGGCGGGGGAAAGCAGGGCGAACCACACGGGTCGAGGGGCGGGGGAAAGCAGGGCGAACCACACGGGTCGAGGGGCGGGGGAAAGCAGGGCGAACCACACGGGTCGAGGGCGGGGGAAAGCAGGGCGAACCACACGGGTCGAGGGGCTGGGGAAAGCAGGGCGAACCACACGGGTCGAGGGGCGGGGGAAAGCAGGGCGAACCACATGGGTCGAGGGGCGGGGGAAAGCAGGGCGAACCACATGAGTCGAGGGGCGGGGGAAAGCAGGGCGAACCATATGGGTCGAGGGGCGGGGGAAAGCAGGGCGAACCACACGGGTCGAGGGGCGGGGGAAAGCAGGGCGAACCACACGGGTCGAGGGGCGGGGGAAAGCAGGGCGAACCACACGGGTCGAGGGGCGGGGGAAAGCAGGGCGAACCACACGGGTCGAGGGGCGGGGGAAAGCAGGGCGAACCACACGGGTCGAGGGGCGGGGGAAAGCAGGGCGAACCACATGGGTCGAGGGGCGGGGGAAAGCAGGGCGAACCACACGGGTCGAGGGGCTGGGGAAAGCAGGGCGAACCACACGGGTCGAGGGCGGGGGAAAGCAGGGCGAACCACATGGGTCGAGGGGCGGGGGAAAGCAGGGCGAACCACATGGGTCGAGGGGCGGGGGAAAGCAGGGCGAACCACATGAGTCGAGGGGCGGGGGAAAGCAGGGCGAACCATATGGGTCGAGGGGCGGGGGAAAGCAGGGCGAACCACACGGGTCGAGGGGCGGGGGAAAGCAGGGCGAACCACACGGGTCGAGGGGCGGGGGAAAGCAGGGCGAACCACACGGGTCGAGGGGCGGGGGAAAGCAGGGCGAACCACACGGGTCGAGGGGCGGGGAAAGCAGGGCGAACCACACGGGTCGAGGGGCGGGGGAAAGCAGGGCGAACCACACGGGTCGAGGGCTGGGGAAAGCAGGGCGAACCACACGGGTCGAGGGGCGGGGGAAAGCAGGGCGAACCACATGGGTCGAGGGGCGGGGGAAAGCAGGGCGAACCACATGAGTCGAGGGGCGGGGGAAAGCAGGGCGAACCATATGGGTCGAGGGCGGGGGAAAGCAGGGCGAACCACACGGGTCGAGGGGCGGGGGAAAGCAGGGCGAACCACACGGGTCGAGGGGCGGGGGAAAGCAGGGCGAACCACACGGGTCGAGGGGCGGGGGAAAGCAGGGCGAACCACACGGGTCGAGGGGCGGGGGAAAGCAGGGCGAACCACACGGGTCGAGGGGCGGGGGAAAGCAGGGCGAACCACATGGGTCGAGGGGCGGGGGAAAGCAGGGCGAACCACACGGGTCGAGGGGCTGGGGAAAGCAGGGCGAACCACACGGGTCGAGGGGCGGGGGAAAGCAGGGCGAACCACATGGGTCGAGGGGCGGGGGAAAGCAGGGCGAACCACACGGGTCGAGGGGCGGGGGAAAGCAGGGCGAACCACATGAGTCGAGGGCGGGGGAAAGCAGGGCGAACCATATGGGTCGAGGGGCGGGGGAAAGCAGGGCGAACCACACGGGTCGAGGGGCGGGGGAAAGCAGGGCGAACCACATGAGTCGAGGGCGGGGGAAAGCAGGGCGAACACACGGGTCGAGGGGCGGGGGAAAGCAGGGATTGGTAACATTACTCTAAGGGATGGGGAAGATAGCGCAGTGCAGTTAGATCCGTGCGACTACATGCATTGCCCCGACCCTAGAACCTGGGGGGGGGCAGACGCACCGCCACTCACTGCTCGGGGGGCTTTTGTTTTATGGACCACCCGCACACCGATCGGGGTTACACCTTATGGGACGACAAAACAAAGGGAGATTGTCTATCTCCAAGGTCAGTTCATCGAGCCCCGTCATCCTGTTGCAGCGACAGGCTGCCCTGATATCAGACAGGGGGTATTCTGGTGTCTGTATGTATCCGGCGCCGACCCGTGTGGCACATTCTACATAGACATCACGCCCAAAACTCAGACCCCTGAAAGCGTAAGCAACCTTTGAATCCACTGTTGACATCCATAGGTACATCTACATTTAATCTATACATAGGCGACCATAGCAACGTTGATGTGGGTCAGACCAGTAATGGGATCACCGGTAACGTCTGGTGGCACACTCTGAGATCATTCTTGCAGGCCGCAGGACAACATGGGTCATGTTATGCATGCACCCTTTTCCCCAGGACTCATCGGTGTCCGTGCCAGTTCGTCCGCGCTCTCTGACCCAGGTTGAACACCTCTGCGCGTTTATGGCTCTGACAAAGCCCATCAAGGTTGAAGACAGCGTAACCGAGTGGCGTTATGCTAGGCAGCTTCCCCCACCATGCAGTAATCGGTCCTAACTCCTCTTTGCGTGCGTCCACGCTTGACACCACATCCGCAAAGTACCAACCCGTCAGCCATGTGCACCCAGTCATCTGAGAGGGATGAAACACAGCCTCTGCATCCAGAGAGTGTACCACAAAACGTCTCTTACACCACCTTATTTTTCCCTAGGCACTACTACTGGTTGTACTCGCATCCTACGGAACACGTGCAGTTACGGTGCTTACAAAATCTCGTATTGTCACATATCTGGTGCCCCTGAGAGAATCCTTTCTAACGTAGCATTCCCTGATGTTAAACATATCTCCCTGCAACTGGCCTGGCCCAGTGATGCTGGGTTTAGCGCGCCACAAGATTACGGTTGGTTGTGCGGCAACAAGCTCTATCAGTTCTGGCTCCCCTCTGGATAGGGACATGCACTCTAGTGGATTTGAATCCAGCAGTCACGTCCTCACGTCCTTAATGCACACGACACATCATTACCCAGAGTTCCAACACCCCGACCACCACAAGGTAAAAAGAGATCTGACGTCCGCTGGAGCTAAATTCATGGGTGGCCTGTTCCCATGGTGGGGTACAGTAAACAATGCCCATAAAATAGATACCTTACACGTCCGGCTAGAGAACCTCACTTAGGAGACGACGCAAGGCTTCCAGGCATTGCCCCCATTCATAATAGCCTCTAGGAACATGCTCATGCAGCACCAATGTGCTCTTGACCTTTTGTTCGCCTCAAAGCGTGGCCTGTGTCATGTGATCAGTGACTCCTGTTGCACTTACATTCCCGACGCCACCAAGAACATCACTGACACCGTGCTGCATCTCAACGACCTGTTAGCCGACATGAAAGCGATCATTTTTGGCCTATTAATCAGTTGTACCTGTTTGATTATCCCAATACTGAAGAAGTGCGTTTCCAGCATGGTGTCCTCAGCTTTCGTTCAGTATGCTGCTATTCCATTACACGACAATCCTTTGCGCCACAGTGAGATAGACCAGCTAGAATCAGAAGAGTCTGATTCCGACACTACAATATCATCATGTGTACCCTCCTCTCTTATGCTTACTTTATATTGGAGTCTGTCCTCCACAAAACAGCCAGTTTTCTGATATATTTGTGTTTACTGAAACCAGCGATGGAGTGTATTCATTGATGTGTTATATCAGTCTATCCTGTCATTTGTTTTTTCTATTGATCAAGTATGATCAAAAGGGGAGAATGTAGTGACATTGTATTATATCCTTATATGCTTAAACCAAATGCTTCTCATAAATGTCATGTGCTGTTTTCTTCTCCTCTCCGTTGGGTTTACTCCCAGGCGCCTCAAGGCCCCAGAGCTGCTCTGGCTCCTGGGAGACTCCCACAGTCACACAGAACTCCCCTGCTCTGGGAACCGTTATGCTATCTCCCGCTCAGGGCCAGGTGTCTAATACCTTTGCTGTATATAAGCTTTGTGACTGTGTCCTGCGCACACTCACACAGACTATGGCTGTGCTCTGTGAAACCTGGGTCTATCTTTATTGTATCTGTATTTGAAGCTTCAAATACATAACTAGAAAGACAAGCTCTGTCTGATTCACCATTCATTTGTTTTGATCACTTTGACTTGTGCTCCCAGCCGTGTTGGGTCCTAGATTCCATAACATAGTGAAAGTGCAGTCTCTTCTCCTAAGTCCTTTTGAATTCTCCTATCCACTATCCCTTAACCCCGTGACCTTTCACTCAGAGGTCAAGGAATAGGAGATAGGGTTAGAACTTAGGAGCTGATTTTTGGATTATCGGAACGCAACCACTATCGTCTATTCCTTGACCTCTGAGTGAAAGGTCACGGGGTTAAGGGATAGTGGATAGGAGAATTCAAAAGGACTTAGGAGAAGAGACTGCGGTACTTTAGAGAATCGACTGCACTTCACTATCCGACGTGTTTATGATGCGCCAGCGGACGTCCTGAATGTGCGTCTGCTGCTGTGGGGTAACCATGGAAACCACAGCTTCCTACACAGCGGACTACAACATGGATGCTCAATAAGAACGAGGGACTGCTGTGAACTCATCTGGAGACTCTGCACCGTGCTCTGATGCTGCTGCTTTGCTTTATGAACGTGGACAACAGAGAAACAGATTCTTCAGGACCAAAGCTGGAACTGAAATAAAAAGGAAAGTGAACTTCTGCTCGTCCCCCTCTCCCTCCGGTCCACTTTAATACCAATGATCCCAATACGTATGATTGATGAACTAAAGATCTTAAATCAATCCAGATATATTTATTATGAACGTTAGTCCTGAACATCTGTCTCTGTGTGTATCACCATTCAGACATCTCTAGAAGCTGAACAACCCCACACAGCTCAGTGAAGACTGAGAGACTTTATTTGATCATTTCAGTGAAAACTAACGTTCATATTTCTCTCTTTATTATAATACTGATGAACGTTCAGAACAAAGCACTTTGAAACTTACCACCTACGCTTTAAAAAGCTTAATAAGCACCGTAACTTTCATGATATCATTTCTCCGTCATAATCGGTTGTTTCCGTGAACGCCGACTGTTGAGTGACGGCACATGCTGCGGCTGCAATGCATTGTGGGGCAGCATTTTCTCCTCTCCTTTCGGTGAGGGAGGTCGAGTGGTTCCTAAGCTAAAGGAGGTGATAAAGGAAGCTTGAAACCTCCTTTCCTATCATCTAGAGAACCAGCTCTTATCATGACTGCCACTGAGGGGCTTCCGGTCCTTCCACTCCGTGAGGAAGGGTCCTGAGCTAAATGGACCATTGGAACGCAACCCAGGTAACACATAACTGGATACGCAGGTTATGTGCGTAATCTGAAATGCTACCGTCACGTGTCACAAAGCGCATTTGCGTACGACAGAGTCGGTCTCCCGTGTGCACAGACAGGCTGCTGTTAACGTCGGTCTGTACAACGGAACTGTGCCGAAACTACGCCCACCGGCTGCGGAGGGAGACTCCCCCCCCCTCACTGGAGACCTGCGCTGAAACAGCTGATCACAACGTTCACTCTGTGGTCAGGAAGTACTCCACTAGCCCCCCCCCCCCCCCCTCTCTGTCGACTTTCCTGTTAGTACCTCACTAGCCCCCCCCCCCGTCCCCCCCCCCGTCGACTTCCCTGTAGTGATGTTACGTATTGCGTTGTATCGTTTTGGGCCAGTGACGTCACCGATGACAAACGAAGCCTCGCTGCCTGTCGACAACCCACGTGACTGCTCAGGAAGCCATTCAGATCGGTTGAACCGTTGAACCACGACGCTCATAATACCCATGGATCAGCGCCATAATACCCATGGATGTATAATAAGAACCATATCACCCCTCCTGTACCCGGGGACACGATGGATCAAGAGCGCTCAGACCCTCACTCTATAGAGGTCGGAACATGTCATAACGTATAAATAGATACAAGCATAAATAAATGTAGGAATAAAAACATCAATAAAACAGGAATACATATGGTTGCAGTTTTTTCAGGGAGCTTTAGTGTCTGTGCTGTGGCTCAGCCTGAAAGCAGTCGACTTCCTGACCGCAGGGTCCTGGTTCAACGACTGAACAACACGTATTTGTTGTTGTTTATAAAAGCTACAGCTAATGAGATAATGTAGTTAATAAATGTATTCTTTGATATGGTTTAGCCTTTCTCCGGCTACAACATGGTTAAGTTTACGAATATTATAAGGAATATAAATCCCTCTTTGCAAAGTGTACCAGCCTCCTGAGGCTTTTCCATCACAATCATTCAACTGGAATAAAAACAATATTGTCAACATGAGAATATGATTTAATGTTCGTTGTTTAGAGTTACTAAGGCTTTGCTCATTGGGGACTCGGTATCAGGGGCGGACTGGGGGGGAAAAAGTGGCCCGGGGATTAATTGACAGACAGGCCCACTTAATGCGCGGCATGTATCGCCGGCCAGGGACGAAAGTATGTTACTTAACAAAAAACCCTCTGCCTTTAATGTTATTTTGGACAACTATTCATAAAGTAATCACATCACCTGAGCCCTTGAGTTGCCTAGAGCAGAAATAGTTACGGCATATATTTAGTGATTTTAATGTTAACAGATCTTTGATGCAATAACATTTGGACCCAACTTGCCTGACTTGACACATGGAATAAAACATGGGCGTAGGAAGCATCCTCAATGTGGGTGAGACAATTTAACAGGGGGTGGTGGGCAGGTGATGGACCTCACCTCCTCTAGGGGGGTCCGGGAAGATTTTTTTTTTAAATGTCGAAGTTAAATTCATCAATCTGGTCCATTTTGAGAGCAACATTAGGGACTAAATCTATGGCAGTCAGAAGGGGCTTGGACTGTGAGCCGTAGGGTCGCCGGTTCAAGTCCCCGACAGACCTATTTGGAGTGTGGACTTCTACTTGGAGAGGTCCCAGTTCACCTCCTGCCCTGCCGTGGTGCCCTTGAGCAAGAAACCAGACAAGGCTGTACCTTTAGTAATGAATATTACATGTTGTGAGGAAATCTTTCCACCAATATTCCAATAAGTGATCCAAAATGTATTCACTTCAGGTTTACGAAAGTAACTGTAATCAGATTACTCGTTTTTCAAATGTAACACGAGCTGAATACAGTTACGTGATTTTGGTATTCTGATTACGTAACGCCGTTACATGTATTCGTTACAACCCAACCCTGGCCACACCCCACTGGGCTGGGCCGGAACACTTACAAATGTGGGCCGGTAGGATTTAGACCAAAAAAAAAGATTTTTTTTTTTTTAGAAACTTTTTTTTTGTGTTGGCCCTCCGGCCCACACACAGCACCGGCCCACCGGGGAAACTCCCGGTATTCCCGATAGCCAGTCCGCCCCTGCTCGGTATGAGAAAGAGCACACTGTTGAGATGTCCAGTCTGCCTGTTGTACACACTTTGACCAGCAGGGGGTTGTGTTCAGATGAAGCCTCATGAGATGAACCCCGAACCAAGTGGCTGGAAAGCTTCAAAGCTTCATCTCGCCATCACTACTTTTCCTGAAGCAGCGGCGTAGCTGTGGGTGGGCCCGGGTGGGCCTGGGCCCACCCATATGCACGTCTGGCCCACCCACAGCCAATCAGCGCTTCATAGCGCAAGAACCTGGAAGCCCATAAGGAAGTGCCACAAACTGCAGTTCCTCTAGTGGCCGTCAGGGGATGGATGCAAAAAGGAGCAATTCCAATAGACCCCCATGTTAACATGCCCAACTGTACAGCAGAAATAAACATGTTTCTAGCCTGGATCCAACAAAACGTATTCTGGATATAGTTAGATTCCACCTTCATGACAATGGAATAGGGAGTGCATTTTTTACTGTGAGTTTTTATAGTAAGTAAAGTAACTTTTGCCGTGAGTGAATGAAAGTATTATTTCTTCTTGAGGTCTGCAGTTTAGCGTGTGCACATTTGCTGAATATGAAAACACCCAGTGTGTGCCCACTGTGCGACTGTCAAGGATAAACAACATGTGCCCCCGATATATGTTGTATGTATTATCGCTACACAAACATTACATTGCAGTTTAAGTGTCACTAACTCCGTTAAGAGATCTACCCCCGTCTGTGTGCGAGGGGGCGGGGCAGTTTACACACACGCAGCTGCTACATGCAGCAACACACACACACACACACACGGAGGAGATGGCGGAGAGAACGCGCTCCGAGCTGTGGTTAAACTATAGCCGTGTCGATGGGGACAATACTCGTTACCAAAAGTGGAATAAGAGTTCAGCATGTGAGGGCGGTAACACGAGCAATGTGTCTAAACAT
The DNA here is from genome assembly GCA_023974075.1 of Chaenocephalus aceratus. Lineage (NCBI taxonomy): Eukaryota > Metazoa > Chordata > Actinopteri > Perciformes > Channichthyidae > Chaenocephalus > Chaenocephalus aceratus. The sequence goes on along the minus strand of JAMFTG010000463.1, from coordinate 31,758 downwards.
TTAGCAAAGCGCTCCACATCCAGACGGAGGCAGCACCGGGTTCCACTGCCTCTCCAGCAGCTCTGCAGCCCCGTCCAGAGGAACGTCTCCACGTCACGTGTTCTGTGTGCTAGCAGCAACACACGGAGCTAACTACATGATACAAACATAATGATTAGAGGAAACTGAGTTAGTTATTTTGTTAAAGTCTCAGCTATTCTGTTCCAGTTCTGTCATCACATTATTTAATACGATTTGTTAAAAACATTGTTGTTTCTTTTGATGTGAAATATTATGTATTTAATTGAAATAAAAAGCAATGTTAGTTTTGTTCACAATTTGTTTAGTTAGTTTACCTTATTTTTTTCTACAAAATAACCGATAAAAGTAATGTTAAAGGACCGGATCGATAAGACATAGACATAGACATACTTTATTGTCATTTCAACGAGACACAGAGTGTACTATTAAAACGACATGTCGTTGTCCTGGCTGCAGGAACAGGACAATATAACAACTTGCTAAAATTGTACATAAATAATAGTGACGTGGTGCTGATACAATTAAAGATAAAGTGTGCGTTTAAAATATAAAGACTTACTATACATATAAATAAATAGACATACTATAACACATATGTGCTCTTTACACAGCGTAATGTAATCTCTGTGTCACTGGTCTGCTTGCTGTTCAGCAGTCTGATGGCTTGGGGGAAAAGCCATTGCAGAATCTGCTGTTTCTGCTCTTAATGCTGCGGAGCCTCTTGCCGGAGGGCAGCAGGGAGAACAGAGCGGTGAGGACGAGTGGGGGTCTTTTAAAACGTTCTGGGCTTTTGTCAGGCAGCGTTTCTGAGTCTCTGATGGGAGGGAGAGAAACTCCGATGATCTTCTCTGCTGTCCTGACCACTCTCTGCAGAGACTTCCGGTCTTTGTGTTGCAGTCTCTCGACCAGATGCCGCTGGTCAGCACGCTCTCTAGGTTCCTCTGGAGGACGTGGTGAGGATGGGGGGGGAGCTGTGCAGGAAGTGCAGGCGCTGCTGTGCCTTCTTAAATAGTGATGTAGTGTGAGTGGACCGGGTCAGACTGCTTGTGATGTGCAGCCCCAGGAACTTGGTGCTGGCTGTAGTCTTCACTGCTGTGCCGTTGATGTGGAGTGGTGGGTGACGGTGCTTTTTGTTCCTGAAGTCGACAATAATCTCTTTTGTTTTATGGACATTCAGGATCAGGTTGTTGGTGTTACAGCGGTCTGTCAGATGTTTCACCTCCTCCCTGTAGCCTGTTCCTTGTTGTCCCTGATGAGTCCCACCACTGCTGTATCGTCCGCGTACTTTATGATGTGGTTGGTACTGAACCTGGAGCATAAGCGCTATCCATAAAAGTAGTAGTACCGTTAGAGCCTTAGCGATACCCCTCCCTGTGTGGAGGTCGGTTCTACATTCTGAGGCCGCCGTGCCTATGCTTTTGTTTTCACTGCTAATGTATGCTTATGTTCTATTAGTGCATTACAAATCATTAATGAAGTGTTAGCTCAGACCCCACGCTTAATATGTCTCCCCCTGGCCCACCCACACTATCATTCCTGGCTACGCCACTTTCCTGAAGTACTCCCCGTTGATAGAAATCAACACGTGATGAATTCAGACCCCACGGTTTGATGAGTGACAGGTGTGTGGGCTGACTTTCATTTTGACACACAGAACAATGTTATAATAAACATAGATTCTGTGTTAAATGGATATATCCGCCTGCTTTCATTTATCTTTCCATCCCCACAATATAC